>JAODAL010019241.1:0-72633 GCA_025379985.1 Phyllomedusa bahiana
ACCCTGGTGCTTCATTCTACCCGCCCTTTGTACTCCATAAATCACCACACCACTGCTGAGCGATGTAAACCCCCGGGTGCTGTCATTCTACCCCCGTCTCTGGCTCCTTAAAACCCCACACACTCACGGGTAACATTTTTCAACCCCGGTGCCCCAAATTCTACCCCTCCTTGTACCCTTAGAAAATCCACACACTCAGTTGAGCGAGTGTTTTACCCCAGGCTGCATTCTACTCCCGTCCTCTGTACCCCTTATAATTAGTCAAACAGTAAAAATAAATAAAAAAGAAACCTCAATGGGGTTTGTGCATTGATTACAGAAAAAAAAATACACGTTTTGGGTTTCCCGCAGGGTTTTGAACCTTGACCCTTGTGCTGTGAAGAAAAAATTTACCTCTCAGCTACTCACAGCTTATACATAAACAGACTTTCTTTGACTAGAAAAAGGGAAAAAGCCTGGTGATGCATCCTGCTGGGTCACAGATCGCAATTCAAACAAAAAAACACACGCCCCCTTTTGAGCACACAGAGTAAAGAGCGGCTGAGGGGTATGAAATGAGACGTGGAAAAACCCTTTAAATAATCTCCCCTTTAAATTCATTTTAGCTGCAATCTTTCCAAAAAATTTTAAAAATTGGTTAAGCCACAAAAATTGACCGACACCTGTAAATTTAAGTGGGGTCTCAAAAAGTGCTGGCGTTGGGCCCTTTACAAGCATAGCGCTAGACTTAAAAGGGAAGCGGCTGCCAAGCTTGAGTGCCTGCTGACCAAGCTGGCCTCATTGGAGACGCGCTAAGCTTCTGGGGGGGGGCCGGATTGATTTTCGTGACCTGGAAAACCCACTAAAAATTCATTACCCCGGGATAAGAAAGGGGCTGGTTTTTAAGCAAATATGTCGGGTCATACTCCCTGTGGAGCAATAAGCCAAGCAGGATGTTGGCGAGGGCCCTAGGGGCAGGAGGGCTCGCTATACATCCCCTCTATTTAAAAAGGTGGAGGGGGGGGGTGCTCAAGTTATAGGCCCCATATCCTTACTTTTTAAAGGGATAAGGCTATATGCAAAACTTTTGGCAATTAGGCGTTGTTTTTACCTATTCATCCCTTTCCAGGGGGATTTTTTCCCCCCCTAGGGAACTAGGGACAAACCCCCAAAAAACGTTTTAATTTTCAGCGGCAGGGGGTCCCCCTGATGCTTTTATCATTAGACGCGAAAAAGCGTTGACAGGGTGGACTGGGGATTTCTGGTCCGCAGCGGGCCCGCCCGGGAATTGGCCCCTAAGAGGCAAAAAAAATTTTTCTCTATATACTGCCCCCCGCCCAAAAGGGGAAAAGGTTTGCTGTCTGAACCCTTAGGAACCATAATGGAATAGGCAGGGGGTGTCCCCTCTCCCCCATGCTGTTTTGGGGGTATCTGTTACAAGCGATTAGACATCGGAGGAAACAAGGGGATTTCCATTGGGGGGGGGGGGGGGGGGGGTCGAACAAAGGTGCGGCGTTTTTCCATTCCCGCTTCGTATATCACCCAACCCCCCTTGTCCCTCCCTCTTTTTATCGGGAATAGAAAATTTTGGTACTTAGTCTTTTAAAAATGAACTATTTAAAGAGTAGAGCCTGAAAGTCCTATGGACGCCCAAAAAATTTAGACACTGGAACTAAATTTCCCCTTTAAGTGGGCTAAAAAAGTCATTTGTTTTTCTGGGGGGGGGGGGGTCAAAATCCCCCATCTGAAGCGAGCGGTATTCGAACTTAAATTCCCCCCCTTTCTCCAGACGTTAAAGGGAGATCTTAAACCCAAAAGGGGGGGGAAGGATTTTCATGGATGGGGACTAACATTGAAAGATGAACATCTTGCCCCCATTCTCATACTTCAAACATCCCCCTTCGACTCCCGAACCTTTTTTCCGAGATTTTTTAATAAAAGTGTTTAAAAAGTTTGTTTGGTCCAAAAAAATCCAGAATCGCTAGGGAAATCTAATTAACCCAAGGAGGGGGGGGTGGCGCTCCGGATTAAAAATTAAAATTATATCCTCACGCCGCCGGGTATTGGAGGGGTGTCATCACAAGAACACCAAAGCTGGTACGGAGGGAGGGGGGGAAATTTTGGGGATACCTTACATCAATTCCCTGGTTGGATCCCCCTAACAAAATGCTCAGTTGCCCCTTGGTATCAAAACACCTCCTCTTTTTTGAACCTGAGCCGACAATATATTTTTTTTGCCCGAATGGCCCCCTTACCCGTTAAAGGGTAAGTTTTCATAAGATAAATGCCCCCTGCTTGCTGTACCGGGGGTTTTGGTTGGCCCCTTTGGACCTAAGGTATGGGGCTGTGTCCTACTGCGAATAGGCCCCCCCAAAAGTCTGGCTTCAGTACATGCAACCGGCATTTTTTAATGTTAACACAGGGAAATTAGATCTATTTAGGCGCTGCCCAGATTTGAGTTGCTTTGTGTGCAACAACCCCCCCTAGTCATTCTATATCAACAAAATGGTTTTGGGTGGAGGTTTTGTCAGCTTTGCCAGAAAGTTATCAGTAAGCGGGGAGCGGGAGCGGGGGCCACCAGCGAGAAATTGGACAAAAGCTTGTGTCTTAACGCCAAAGTTTCTGTCTCCTGCAAATTTCAGAATTTAATTATAAGGTCCTTCAAAGGGGTTTAATACCTAAAATCTTGCACTCTTTCTATGCTCAGGCCCACCCACGTGTTGGAGGTGGGGTTAGCACCTGGCACAAATCCCCCAGATTTGGTGGGGATGTGACAGATCGCCCTTCGGCCAAAGTCGGGGATTAATTTGGGAGGCTATTACGGGGGTCGATTACAAAACGATCCCTGGGCCTTCCCTCCCTTACTATGCGTGCCCTTAAAGGGAACCTTCCTGGGTTTGTGCCCCCCCTTGCTGGGGGAAAGCACAAGCCAGGTAGACCTGCTGTTTCCAGCGCTGTCCCCCTTATTCTGTAAGATGCAGCAGTTTTAGAGAATTTCCCCCCTAAAATCTTATTCATAAAAGGGGTGTTAGCTCCACCCAGACAGTTATTCACATTTTTCTACCTTTCAAAGTAATAGGTTTTTCAGTTTGAGGTGGGCGGGTAGCCTCAGGTGGGGGGGGTTTGAAAAAAACACTTCTTAAGGACTCTTCGAAGGGCTCTTTGGGTGAAAACTGCAGATTGAGCATTAAATACACAAAAATCCACATCTTACAGAAAAAGGGGACAGCGCTGGGAAAACAGGTCTGACACTGGGTTATGCGCCCTCAGAAGGGGGGGACAACCTTGTGACGGTTTCCCCTTTTAAGGGAAGTTACTGTCTTCCCACGGGTTGCTGCAAAAGCCATCATCCAGAGGAAAGGAGGGCCCACTCAACCCCCTTCCCTAGCAGAATGGTTTAAAAGGGGGTTTTCTCACACAAGATTGCTTTTATTTAAAGATCTTGCAAAAACAAATCACTTTGCAATGTGTCCATTAAAAGTTCCTACCTTTCCTAATATCCCCCCTTGTAGGGTGCATCCTCCTCAGGGGCGCTATAGCTACAACCTTTTGATCTTTTATGATAGGCTTTTCAGCACTGGTTTTTTTTTAAACAAGACCTTTTGATCTCTCCAAAAGCTGCCAGCACGGTTTCTAAGCTACGACTGTTTGATTTTTCAGATAGGGTGCCCAATGGTCCCAACAAAAGACCTGGTTCTACTGCAGCTGTGGGAAACCATAAACACGCCCTGAATTCAAGTGAAACCAAAAAAACAGGTTAGGTAAGACTAATCAACTAGTGGAAAACCCCCTTTTAAGGAAAACTTCTGTTTTGCAAAGGATGGGGGATCCGAGCGGCCCAAAACCCAAATCTCTGATAGATAATATGGGGACGTGGGGGAGGGGGATGATGTTTACTGCTACTCCAAATATGACCTTTGGCTGGACACAGTGCGTATGGTTTGATTTGGGACTCATATATATTCTGTGAAAGCATTGTCCCCGGAAAAGGAAGCATTGAGGGGGGCCTGGCCGGGCGAGTCCGGGGGATCTGTATGTGTTTTGTTAAAGTCATTTTTTTTTGGGTTTTAATTTGTTCCTTATATTTAGTCTTCGGTTTGCTGACTTGAATGCTATACTTCCTATCACCTTAGCAAAATGTTAATGTAGGATGTTAGAATCCAGCGCAATGATTGGTCAGTCCTGTAAGGCCGTGTTCACACGGCTTATTCACGGCGTATTTGCGAGCCGCATTGCGCTCGCAAATACGGCGTGAATAAGGGGCGGGTGCGGGGCGGAGGCGCAGCCCGCCGGCCCCATAGACTGCCATTATCCACGCGCGTATTGCGCCTGGATAATGTGCATGTCACGTTCTCCCCGCCCGGCGGATTCGCCAAGCGGGAAGGAGCGACGGAATCCACTGTTCTCTATGAGAGCAGTGGATTACCGTAATGACTCGGACGGATTGGCGCCGTACTGCAGCGCAAATACATCGCGGAGTACGGCGCCAATCCGTAGGCAAATAAGCCGTGTGAACGGGGCATAACTCTTGAAGTTATATGATGTCTGCTAGCCGTTATCCCTGCCCTTCCCTTTGCCCCCCCCCTCCCCCCCCTCTTTTTTTTTTTTTTTTTTTTTTTTTTTTTCTCTCTCCCCTTTTTCTCTCTACTCCTCTCTCCTTCTCGGCTAGCATATGGGGTTAGGATTATGACTTATCAACTCTGTTATGATAAGTGGCCTTAAATGCTGTTAATGTTTATTGTCTGTGCATTTATCGATGTGTACCTTTGTGAGATTGCTTTGTATTTTGGTTGTCAATAAAGCGGTGTTGAAAAAGAAAAGTGTCTAATCCTATGAATGTGGAACGAGGCCCCCAGAACGCTCCAAATCTTTGGCGCATTACAAAGGGACTTATCGGCAGGGCTGTGGAGTCGGAGTCGGTGGCTATTTTGCAGGAGTTGGAGTCGTCATGAAATGGACCGACTCCCAAAATATATAATAAGTTGGTCCAGTTAGTTCGATGCAAAGAGCAAGAGGAATTGGGTCCGGCCGGTGCTCCCATATCTTCAGCCTCATCACATGAGGAGTGTAATTGATGACATGGAGCAGGCAAAGCGCTGCCCCAGGGGGAAAGATCCCGCTCCCAGGGCAAACAGATTTCAGCAAAATTTTTCACCTGCTTTCATCAGACCTGACTGTGGCTGAGGCAATTCCTTTATACCCTGACATTGGTAGAGATGTTGCCCCTGTGGTCACCGCTTTGCCCCAAGTTAGTGTAGAGAGGCCGTTCTCTAGCCTGGAAATAATGAGATCAGATGTGAGGTCATGTATGCAGGATCTGATGGAGGCGATACTATTTCTCAGAACAAATTCAGAGACTCCACGAATGTTCCTGCAGGGTTTTTCATATTTATAATTTTTTGTGTTCTAAAGTCATATCCAATAAATATATTTTACCCTGACAAGCAAAATGGTAACAATGGTTTGAACTTGTGACTTTCAGGCTCCATATCTCTCCATCCACTACAGCTTTGTACATGAGGCTACTGTAATTGTATATACAGCCATCTTACCGATCTTATACATAAATGTGACTTGCAAGTATTTAGCATCTGCTTAGTTCTGCAGATTCTTTCCTGTAACTGCATTGTTACTGTTTTGATCCTAAAAATCAAAATGTTAATTTTTATTATTTTGTTAGTATTTGGGAAATCCACCTTTGGTTTTCAGCTCTGCCTGAATCCTTCTGGGCTCTGGATCAGATTCAAGCAGGTCTTGACCAAAATCTGATCCCAGGTCTCTTCCTACACGTTCCCAATGTTGGTGCAGACCGGACTTGGATACAAATACAGCTTTTTCTTCAACTCTACCCACAAGTGTTCAAAAGATCAAAACATTGTTACCCTTTTGCTTGTCAGTGTCTGTTCTACCTAAATAGCTTGATTATTGTATCACAAGGTGATAAACAGCCGGATGTGACCATTTTACTACAGTAAAGTTATCACTTAAACATGCGCCGTGTATGAGGGAGTCGGAGGTTTGGGAAATTGAGGAGTCGGGCTTTGGCTTGCCGACTCTACAGCCCTGCTTTTCGCGCCAACGTTTGGAGTGCGCCTAAAGCTTCTTGGAGCCACATAGCTGTGTCCGGCTCTTGAAGCGCACAGCACCGGGAAACGGCACAATGATGCAGAGCGACACCCGATGAACACAGCGAACAGCGGGGCCACACAACATGAGAGCAGAGACACCGGACAGGGGAATGGGGGAGGGCGTATACTATAAGGAGGGGGGAGGCCGTATACTATAAGGAGGGGGGAGGGCGTACACTATAAGGAGGGGGGAGGGCGTCTACTATAAGGAGGGCGTATACTATAAGGAGGGGGGAGGGCGTATACTATAAGGAGGGGGGGGAGGCCGTATACTATAAGGAGGGGGGAGGGCGTCTACTATAAGGAGGGGGGAGGCCGTATACTATAAGGAGGGGGGAGGCCGTATACTATAAGGAGGGAGGAGGCCGTCTACTATAAGGAGGGAGGAGGACGTCTACTATAAGGAGGGGGGAGGGCGTCTACTATAAGGAGGGGGGAGGGCGTCTACTATAAGGAGGGGGGAGGCCGTATACTATAAGGAGGGGGGAGGGCGTCTACTATAAGGAGGGGGGAGGCCGTATACTATAAGGAGGGGGGAGGCGTCTACTATAAGGAGGGGGGAGGGCGTATACTATAAGGAGGGGGGAGGGCGTACACTATAAGGAGGGGGGAGGGCGTACACTATAAGGAGGGGGGAGGGCGTCTACTATAAGGAGGGGGGAGGGCGTCTACTATAAGGAGGGGGGAGGGCGTCTACTATAAGGAGGGGGGAGGGCGTCTACTATAAGGAGGGGGGAGGGCGTCTACTATAAGGAGGGGGGAGGCGTATACTATAAGGAGGGGGGAGGCGTATACTATAAGGAGGGGGGAGGCGTATACTATAAGGAGGGGGGAGGGGGAGCTGGTCACATGACCCGCCTGGAGGATGTTTGTTGTGGATGTGTCAGGTGATCAGGGCTCGGGTCACGTGAGTGACGGGGTGGCAGTGACGTCACGGGGCAGGTGACGCGGCTCGCGGTGACCGTTATCTGTTGCCCTCCCTCCGGGGTGCCGTGCCCCGCGCTGCTCACCTGTCCTCCTCCCGGGACCCGGAGAGGAGGCGCCGCCGCCTGGCTCCTCCGTACTGACAGGCGGAAGTCCCCGGGCCTCTCGGGCTCCGCGCTGAGCTGTAGCTGCACGCTGTCCCGGCCGCTCCCCGCCTCCTCCAGCCAGGCCCGCACCGACATGAGCACTGTGGGCAGCGGCGGTGAGGGGACGGCACCCCCGCACGCCATGTTTGCCCTCCCGGGAGCTGCGCGCTCACTTCCTGCTCCTCCCCTGCTGGCGGTGAGTGGTACTGCCCGCTGTCATCTGCGCTCACCCCTCATAGGTCCTGCAGCAATGGCTCTGAGCAGATCAGGCAGAGTGTCTGCGGGCGGCCGGGACGTGCTGGGACCTGTAGTCCCCGCTGGCGGCGAGCGCTTTCCAGTCTGTTTCTCTGTGTTTCGGGAGCTGCCAGTAGTAATCATGGAAGTCTATGGGCGCAGAGCGTGATGACGTAAGGCACTCGCCGCCAATCAGCAGGCTTGTCCTGGCTCCGTGCAGTGGACGCCGAGTGTGATGACGTCATGGACTCCGCCAATCAGCTGGCTTGTCGCTCCGTGTTGCGGAGGAGGAGCGTGATGATGTCAGGGGCTCTCCGCTAATCAGCAGGCTTTTTTGTGCCTTCGTCCTGTGGAGGAGAAACGTGGTGACGTCAGAGGCTCTCCGCCAATCAGCGGGCTTGTGCCCTCGTCCTGTGGAGGAGGGGCGTGATGACGTCAGGAGCTCTCCGCCAATCAGCGGGCTTGTGGCTCCGTGCAGTGGAGGAGTGTGATGACATCATGGGCTCTCCGCCAATCAGCGGGCTTGTTGTGGCTCCGTGCAGTGTCTCGGGCGCCCGCACACCCGAGTCTCCGCTGTGAGCCGCGTCTGCGCCGCTCTGTGTCGGGCCCCTTCACCCTTGAGGCTCCGCTGTGACACAGGATAAGGTGGCCTCATTAATGGCGTCATTGACCGAACCATAGCATGTGCTGGAACGACCGGGAGAACATGAAAAACCAAATGTATTGGCAAAAAGTTTTTTCACGGTTTTGCTCCCTCGGCGGCAGCTCATCGTCAGGGCAGAGAGTTATGTTCTGCTCCGTTCTGGTGACACCAAATATTCCGGGTTCTTCTTATGTTTTAGGTCTTTTTCTTAACCTCCCTCCCCCGCGGCGCCTTTTTTTTGCGGGGAGTTGAGCGAGAGCTTATTTTTTGCAGGCTGACTGCACTTTCTATTGGTATCGTTTTGGGATGCAGTCGACTTTTTGGTCAACATGATTTTAGGTTTTTTTTGCTTTCACAGTATTCAGCGAACAGGATGGATGATGTGATATTTGAATAGGAACTTTTTTATTTTTAAAATGGCAAAGTCTTAATTTTTCTTTTAAATTTTGTTATATACTTTTTTTTTTTTTTAACTTAAACAGTATGGGTCTTATGTATGATAATTGTCTAGCGCTAAGACTGTACTTGTTGCCTTTATCAACCAATCAGAGCTCAGTTTTATTTTTCCAGAGTAGTACATGAAATGAAAGCTGAGCTCTGATTGGTTGCTGTGAGCTCATTTGCTATGAGCTCTGATTGGTTACTTTGAACTGTGATTGCCATGGGCTCTGGTTGCTGTGAGCTCAGTTGCTGTGAGCCCTGATTGGTTGTTATGGGATCTGGTTGCTAGGATATCTGCTGTGAGCTCAGTTACTCAGTTATAGGCTCTGGTTGCTATGGACTCTGATTAGTTGATGTGAGCTCTGGTTGCTATGAGCTATGACTGGTTAGTCTCATTAGTTGCTCTGGACTCTGACTTGGTTGCTATGGAAATCAAAGACACTCTTACTGCTAGACCGTGTTATACATAAGGTCCATAGACTTTCTAGAGCACTTGAACATGTCATACTTCAGGCTTTTCATTCATCTCCTGTCACACTTGTCTATGGCCTATAACAGTATGTAATAGGCAGGGCTGTGGAGTCGGCAAGCCAAAGCCCCAACTCCTCAATTTCCCAAACCTCCGACTCCCTCATACCCGGCGCATGTTTAAGTGATAACTTTACTGTAGTGAAATGGTAACATCCGGCTTTTTATCACCTTATGATACAATAATCAAGCTATTTAGGTAGAACAGACACTGTCAAGCTAAAGGGTAGCAATGTTTTGATCTTTTGAACACTTGTGGGTAGAGTTGAAGAAAAAGCTGTTTTGTATCCAAGTCCAGTCTGCACCAACACTGGGAATGTGTAGAAGAGACCTGGGATCAGATTTGGTCAAGATGTGATTGAATCTGATTCAGAGCCCAAAAGGATTCAGGCAGTATTGAAAACCAAAAGGTGGATTTCCCAAATACTGACAAAATAATACAAATTAACATTTTGATTTTTGGGAGCAAAACAGTAACAATGCAGTTATAGGAAAGAATCTGCAGAACTAAGCAGATGCTAAATACTTGCAAGTCACATTTATGTATAAGATGTAAGATGACTGTATATAAAATTACAGTAGCCTCATGTACAAAGCTGTAGTGGATGGTGAGATATGGAGCCTGAAAGTCACAAGGCCAGAACATTGTTACCATTTTGCTTGTCAGTGTAAAATATATTTATTGGATATGACTTTAGAACACAAAAAATTGTAAATATGCAAAACACTGCATGAACATTTGTGGAGTCTCTGAATTTGTTCTGAGAAATAGTATCGCCTCCATCAGATCCTGCATACATGACCTCACATCTGATCTCATTATTTCCAGGCTAGAGAACGGCCTCTCTACACTAACT
Organism: Phyllomedusa bahiana; assembly: GCA_025379985.1. Taxonomy (NCBI): domain Eukaryota; kingdom Metazoa; phylum Chordata; class Amphibia; order Anura; family Hylidae; genus Phyllomedusa; species Phyllomedusa bahiana. The sequence continues at coordinate 9,881 of JAODAL010019241.1, forward strand.
TGGGTTGGGGGTAAAGCGGTGACCACAGGGGCAACATCTCTAACAATGTCAGGGTATAAAGGAATTGCCTCAGCCACAGACAGGTCTGATGAATGGTTGAACTCTTCTGCTTTGAAAGCAGGTGAAAAACTTTGCTGAACTCTGTTTGCCATGGGAGCAAAATCTTTTCCCCTGGGGCAGCGCTTCGCCTGCTCCATGTCATCAATTACACTCCTCATGTGATGAGGCTGAAGATATGGGAGCAGCAGCACCGGCTGGACCCAATTCGTCTTGCTCTTTGCATCGCATCGAACTAACTGGACCAACTCATTATATGGTTTGGGAGTTGGAGTCGGTCCATTTTATGACGACTCCAACTCCTGCAAAATAGCTACTGACTCTCTGACTCCACAGCCCTGGTGATAGGAGTACAAACATGGCAGCTATAGGGATTTCATGAGGCCTTTGGCTGCCGTGTCTACTGCTCGGCCCCCAGTGATCGCTTCATAGGCGTCTTATCGGGGACCACCATAGACCTTGGTGATACTCTAATCGCCTAGACGCTGGTCTTCTTGACTGTGGTATCTAATTGTTTAAGTACCAGGATTGGAGCCGTCTCTGATCCCACTTGACATCACCAGTTGTTTGTTGCGGGTGCAGCACAAAATACAACCAAACTCCCCCAGCCCCTTCCGTCACCTGCAGCCTGGTTACATGTCCCCACTTAACTCTTATTAGCCGTGTTGCACCTCTGATTTGGGACGACCGGGTTTGGCCTGATTAGAATTTTGACAGGAAAATAGTGTGAACAATTGCCAGCTACTGTCAGGAGACTGGAAGTATATTTGCTGCTTCCTCTGAAAAAAACCCGCTTCTGAGTGGTTGCATGATTTTTCCAGCAACTACGTGTTAACATCGATCCTACAGTACATCACCATCCGAGAAGGTGTAAAGTGCAGAACAGTGGCCACGGTTACCTCCGCCTATTGCCAGCTCTGATGCCGTCATGTGGTATGTTAAGATGGAGGCTTTGCGACTGTGAGTGACTACGTGTTCTGTGCCAGTGAATCCCCATCATTTAAAATCAAGAACCGGACAGAAACCACGTGCCTCCACAATCTCGCTATTACCCTCCTATAATGATCAATAAAGCAAGCCAGATGTATCAGGACAGTAACATGATGGGGGTAGTGAAATGGATGGAATCAAAAAGGGGCTCTACATCCTAGTGGAGTCTCCAAATTATCCTAGGATATAAAGGTGCAGCACCGAGAAAAAGAGCACACCATGCTTTGCTGGTCTGAATACACTTTCTGTGTTCTCTAAATGGCTTTTTTTTTTTTTTCATATTCTTAAGGCTTTTATTAAGAGAAAAGTAAACATTTACGCAGCTTACATGTCAGTCAAGGTGAGAAAAATATAAGTGGTAGAACACATCAAAACCTCACAAGTAATTGGTCAACAATAAGTTATGTAGTACATAAGCCCTAGGTTGTTACAAGGAGAAACTGCAATATGAACCTAAAAAGCAAGGCAATTAGGTTTCTCAATTCTTACACCACACGGTGGTACCACAAGAATGGAGATTCCACAGGGCAGAGAGAAAACATAAACAACCACAAAAAAAAACAAAAAACCACATGCTCCCGCCAGCCGGCAAGGCATCGAGGGGGAGTGGAAGGTTGCTCCCCCGGTGGGGAATATCCATTGCTCCTATCTTGCAAAAAAGAAGGAGGGCTTTTGTGCATAGCAAGACTTGACCCTTATTCCAAACTTTGTGCAAATACTATATGTATACTGTAAAGCATAGAGGTAGCAATAAATCAAACTTCCAAGAACATTTGAGAAGTAAAAGGAGGTACAACGCCAATATCAGAGTAGGTCATAGCAACCAGAACACTAGCAGCCGCCGAGTTCTGCAATGAGTAAAGTAGAGTGGCGCGAATTACACCCCCCACCATCCTCCCCCCCCCCCCCCCCCCAGAAAGAAAGGGGGAGGAGGGGAAGAATCCTGAGTGACCTCAGGGCCCTATAAGAACCCTTTTACAAAAAGTTGCGTACATGAAGACTACATGAAAGAAGGACATAAACACTCAGAAGACCATATGACGTATAACACAACACTCACACTCATATAGGACAAACAAATAAGGCACTCAAAAAGAGAGTAAAAAAAAGGGGGGGGTAGAAGGAACTAGTTCAGAAAATGACTAGCATATCGCTACTCAGGACGTGGCAGAGAGGTATAAGGGGGAGTCCTGAAGGACATCCAGCTGAACCATATTCTGCGGAACCGGTGTGCCTGTTCAGGAGTTCGAGCCATCAATTCCTCCATTCGTTGCACAAAATTAATTTCAGCAAACCACTCTTCCAGTGACGGGGGGGGGGGGGGGGGGGATTGACTTCCATCTCCGGGGAATTACAGTCTTAGCGGCTTGGAGTAGATGTTGCTGGTTTTTATACTCTTTTGTGTTAGTAAGATAAGGAAGCATCACATGGGCATAGCTGTTAGTCTGATTGGTTACATCCTTATTTGGGGTATATTCCCTTTAGCTCAGGAGTGTCCGAACCTTGGGTGGAGTCCTGAAAAGAGGATCCATCTTGGGTTACACAGCAGTTGTCTCTATAAACCTAATATGTAGCAGCCATTTTAGAAACGCATTAGAGAAAAGTTATACAGGCAGCTTTTACATGCCATAATACAAAGGCATACGTGGGGTTATGCTAATACATTAAAATGGTGACGCAAAGGATCACACATATAACAGTTTTGTTCCCATCAACAAAAGTCCCCCCTTGAGACTTTGGTCTCATTTTAATCTTTCCCTAAAGACCTAACACCATGGGACAGGCTGTGTTGACTTGTCCCCTCGTTGAAACTCCCCGCTGGTCAGAGAGGGCTGATGAGTGAGACGTCCGCTCTCTCGGGCAGGCTCATGTTGTGGCAAAGGTCCAAAGGGTGTCTTAGTGTCCATGTCATCATAGGAGCCAGGCTGTGGACAGCTGTTCATCATGGTAGGTATGTTTTCATCCACAGCTTTTCCAAGTAGTTTCCTCAAACATGGAAGAACACACGAAACAAGGCAAGAATTAGCAGCACAATCAGTATCACAATACCTATCTGAGCTAGAATTCCCTGCCTGCCCTTAGTGAACCATTGCTCCCATGGGTGATCTATGCCTGAGTTCTGTTTCAATTCTTCTGTGAGATCACCTAACTTGGCCAAAATAACATTCCCATTTGGTCCTGTATTGTCTGGGATGAAAGTACAACAGGTTCATCAACTGCTCCTTTTTCAGCCAACAACATGTCCAGGGCCATCCTGTTTTGCCAGGCTACAGCAGAGGTTGGGCTCTCCTGATCTGCGGGGCCCTGTAGGGCATCTCTGGTGTAATTTACAAATCTCTGCTGGTTATAATATATGTAGTTTATCCAATCTATGTTCTTGTTGACAGTAATTATTGGTAGCAAAGATTCAAACCCTGCAATCACTTGATTCCTTGCTTTAAACTCGTCAGAGACCCCCCTGGGGACCCCTATTGTGTCTATGTACACGTGGGGATCGAAGCTGCCCTTTGCGGAAGCTTCCCTCCTCCTGGCTCTCACTGTGTCACTGGTGTCACTATCTTGACCCCTCACTCAGTACATGGAATGGGATGAGTAACTTAGGGCACATTGTCCGGTCCAGTTGCCCTCCAGTCTGGTCCTAAGCTTAAGATCCCCACATATCCAATATATGTCCGCTAGGGATTTGACCTGATACTGTAAAATGTTGCCACTGATGTTACTGTATGTGGAGCAATGCCCAGGAATCTGCTATCTCCCGTACTACTGGTATACCAGGTATAATTGTCTGGGTACACTGTGACCCCCAACTGTTGGCTTTATTGATTTTGGGATGATTGGGTACTTGTCCTCACAGGCAGCATGATCTGTGGTGGTGTTGGCATATAGACTAAGAAAACATTCTTGTTCCGCCTCAGGAATATTTAGTGGGATAGTACCCATATGGAGTCTGGCAGCTGAACAAACATAACAGTTTGTTTTATTATGTTTGGCAACTGTATATTTTACCCATTCCAGCCACAAGTTTTTATCCGAAAACCCAGTCTCTACCCTTATGGTGTTATCGAGGGTGGGATCAGCCCCGGCTGCCATATTCTGAAAGGTCTGTACATGGGGCATAAGCGGGTTTGCAGGTTTGGGTGCTGGGACTCCCAGCCATTTTTCTGGGTCTTGGTTCATGTCCTACAACTGAATTTTTTTTTCTCGAAATCCTCATGCCCTCCCTCCCCCACTCGTATGTGGACTCCCAGAACATATATGCTTCCATCACTCTCCTGAGGGTTTTCAATGGTTAAGGTTAAGGGCAAGCTTTCGCCTGGTATTCCCTGTTCTTGACAGGTTCCAGTTTATGTTAAACTCATCCTGATCAGTAGGGGCTTCCCCTGTTTATCTTTCCTGTTCAAGGCAGTCTGTGGTCTGTATCCCCATTCTTCCCCTGTGGAACATCCCATAGCACCCCAAGTAGTAGCAGGAGGGTCCCCAGTACTCATCAGTCACACCCAAATATATAGTCCGTGCAGTGGAAGATTGTTCCTTGTAGATGTTACACTGTATGGGAACCTCGGGACAGCATACTACATCACAAAAATCAAAGGAATATGTGGCCACGTGAGCACTGGTTGACTTATACCAAAAGGTGACAATCCTTCTTTCCTTTGTAATGGCTACTGATGGGTTCTGAACAAAGGTTACGAAAACATAGCTTCTTAAACATCAGTAGGAGCAGCATCCTCTTCATCTCTGGGGGCTGGAGGGATCTTACAGTGTGAAGTGTGCATCCAGTTGGGGTTTTCTGCCACCTTGACAGATGTGGTTGTGGTCAGCAGGACTTGGTACGGCCCTTCAAACCTCAGCTCTAGAGTTTTATGCACAAACTTCTTCACATAGACCTAATCTCCAGGCTGTAGTTTATGGGCAGCAACATCGGAATCTGGAATGGAAGAGAAGACTCTGGAATGTGTAAGAGTCAACTCTTTAGCCAATGCAGTAACATAAGAGGTCATAGCATCATTTTGTAGCTGCAACTGCTGGGGGAAATATGTGTCTAACCTGGGCGCGCTTCGAATCAAAATCCCATATGGCGAGAGAGCTAACTGTATCCAGGGCATGTCTGACACTAAACAAAGCTATTGGTAGACTGTCTGTCCAGGGCATGCCAGTTTCTTATTCTGCTTTTAGCATCTGCTACTTCAAGATTTCATTTAGTCTTTCTACTTTTCCGTTGCTCTGGGTGTGATGGGGGATGTGAAAGGATAGAGTGCTCCCAAAGGCTGACCAAATTTCCTTCATCAGGGTGGCGGTGAATGCTGGTTCCTGGTCACTTTCAATCACTTCTGGTATTCCATATCGGCATCTACTTCAGTTAGTAGCTTCTTGGCTGTTGCCTTTGCTGTGATATCGACCACAGGAAATGCTTCTGGCCATCCCGAGAACATGTCCACAATGACGAGAGCATATTCATATCTTTCTGACTTGGGCATCTGTATGTGGTCGATCTGGATCCTTTGGAAAGAGTTGAAAGGCTTTGCCAGATGGTTAGGTGGTACTTTTACTGGCTTCCCGGGGTTGCATTCAGCACAGGTGATACAAGCTCTGGTGAAGGAGTCCGTGAGTGTGGAGATTCCTGGTGCTAGGTAGTACTTGTCAATCAATCTGTTCATCAAAGTCTTAGACATGTGTCCCGGCTCATGCGCCCACTGAACATCTGCTGGATATAAGCCCCTGGTCAGACAAGGGCATCTGCCAACTCTGTAAATCTTTTTCCCCCTTCAGCCCCTTTTCCCTTCAATTTTTTTTTTGCCGCTGCTTGCTTTTGCAGTTTGTATATTAGAGCTTGGATGGGTCGTGGTTATTGCCTCTTAAATGGCCCAGGGTGGTCTCATCGTCCTTTTAAGGCGCTTCTTTTGTGCTTTGTCACCATGTTTCCTTTCCCCCTTCAGGTCATTTCCCATATGTTTCATTTCAAGCACAACTTTCCGGGCAGAGGACCATCCATAGTTCTCTGATTTTTTTTCCTTTTTGAGGTGCCTGCTGTTTTGGGGAAAAACCCTCCACTTCCAAGGGGACCAAAGTCATGTGCACCCCAAAAGGGAAATCTGGAATCGTGTGATATTGGCTTCTTATCCTTGGTCATCTGCAGGCTGTGGTAAAGGCTCTAGTTCGTTCGGGCTGATTTGTGGGAGGGAAAAACTTTTTTGCACCAAACTCATCCCCCATGTAACTGGTATCCTGTGGTAGCAGCCTTTTCGTCTCAAATCGGGAAAAACCCCAACCAAAATGAAATTTCTGAGTTTGTGATTTTTTTTCTGAGCAGAGGTAGTGGAGTTCTCCATTTGCAAACTTCAAAGCAGTCATGGGAGTGGGTATTTTCCTCCTTCGCTCCGTTCTCCTCCATTCCACTGTCTTTTTTGGGAAGCAAGGGGGGGGTCGTGTTCAGTTAAGGCCATATGTGAGGGGGCCCTTGCCCGTTTAAAAGGGACACGGAGTCCGGGTGTCTATCCGCAGGCATGTGCTTAGGTTGGACTTAATAATGCATAAATCCCGTCAACGCACATTTTACAACTTACCCCAAAAGGATCCCTTGCATATACCCCTTAACTACTACAAACACACCCAGGGCTGTTTAGACATAAATTTTTTTACTTCATAATTTATAACAGGGGCATAATACAGTTCAATGGCGAACACCTTGGCAATTAAACACAAAAACGTGGCGTCTTTCTGTACTTTCCCTTTTTTTTGGAAATTATGTTCAAAATGCAGACATAAGGCTGAATAGTGGGTGCAGTGGCTGCCAACAACAAAGAACTTTTTGGGAAAAATTTCCCTTTCCCTTTTTCAAGCATGCGGGTGTGGGAACCTTTTGTTTTCCTCTTTATACCCTTTTTGAAATCCGCACAGGTTTTGTTTATCCTCTTAGAAATTTTGAAAAACTAAAAAATAAAATTTTAAAATTTAAAACAATTTGAAAAACATTTTACATTTTTAAAAACTATTCACAAAAGGTTAAAAGGGGAAAAGGGGAAGAAAAGGGAAAAATTTGGGTTGTGAATAAACCCTAGCTAAATTTTTAAAAAGCAACCCTAAATAAAAAAATTTTGTTTAAAAAACCTTTTTTGGGGCTTTTTGTGTCCCTCTCAAAAATCCAATTTGGGCCCCCTTTTTTAGCAATTTTTTTTTTATTCTATTAGGATTCTAAATTTTAATTTTTTTCCAGGACCCCAACGCAGGTCACAGACACTATGAAAAATATTTTATCCCAAAATGTTCTGCCACCGTGGTTTTTTCCAAATTTTTTAGGTATACCTTTTTCTTTTCCCTCTTTATTTTTTTTGAAAACCCCGTTTTTTGGGAGATTTAGTTCCCCCATCCCCCCGTTTTTGACTGGGCGGGTGGTCTGACCTATGTAATATTTTTCTACATGGGCATTTTCATATATAACCAATTTTTGCTGGGGCAAACTAAAGAACCCTTTTTAAGGGTTTGTCATGTCCCCTTTATGTGGATGTTGTATAAAAGAAAACCCTTTTTTAATGGCCCGAACCAAATTTCTACCAGACAGACAAGGGTACGGAAACCCTTTTGTCTTGTACTTTAAAAAATTTTTGTTTTTTAATTTTTGGAGGAATTTTGTCCCCAAAAGAACAAGGTTTTTTACCTAAGGTTTTTTCCACGTTTAAAAATTAACCGGGTTTGTCCCCCAATTAAAAGACCAAAATTTTGGGGGCTGCCTGTTAAAAAGGGGCCCTTCGATTAATTCGCATTTTTTTCCATGTTTGAATGGGTTTTTTGGGAAAAAATTTTGATATAAAACTAAACCCTTGGGGTTTGTTTTTTGTTGTAAAAAAATTCTTTTTGTCTCTAGCTCTTATCTCCAAACCCTTTTTATTTAAGGGTTTTTGAAATTTTTTTTTTTCCCACTGTCACCCGGGGCCCTAGGGGGGTCCCATGGGGTTTTGCCCCTAGGTGGCCTAAGTGCCACGGGGAAACCTGGGCTCGGTGGGGAACCCGGGAATTTTCCCGTCAGCAAACATAGGTTGCTTTACCCTTTAAAACCTTGCCGGGGTAATTTTTCAGCCCCTTAAGGGCTTGGGCCTTCCCGGAACAACTGCAGGGTGGGGGGGTGGTTTTTCCCACGGTTTTCCCGGGCCCTTTTGTTCCAGCCCCGGTATTGGGTGCCAAAATTTGGGGCACCCAAAAAGGCCTCCTACTACGGAAATCAGGGGGCGTGGTCTCTACCTGGAAAGTGAAAAACGAGAGTGAGAGAGCTCTGGCCCCCCCAAAAGGCCCTTTTGGGAAAAACTGGGAAAACCCATTTGGAGACTGGGTAAAGTACAAGTCACTGTGTTGTGTTTCTGGACAGAAAAGGGCCCGGTTTATGTTTGAGAAAGGGTTTTTCTACTGTATGTGGGTTTTGGTAGTGGATAAAACGACCCGGGTTTTTTTTTCTTGGTTTTCTGTATCTGTTTTCCCCGAGCTTCAAAAAAAGCTTTGGGTGCCCGGAGTTTTTTCGGAACCCCCGGGGGGTCTTTGCCTTTTTGCTAAGGGAAAACGTCGATCCTTTAGCTGAAAAAAAAACCCCCCCCCGGCCCCTTTTCCCAAAATGGCGTCCAGGCGCAATTTAAAGGGACCACACCGGGTTTTTAAAAAATTTGTCTAAAACCAAAATTTCCTTTCATTTTTATTATATCCCTTTTATTTCGAACAAATTCCCCCTTCCCCAAAAAAAATTACTTTTGGGGATTGGGCCCCCAAAAAAATTTCTGGGCATGGGGCTGGGTCGTTTTAAAAAAATTTTTCGGGTTTTAAAAGGGTTTGGAAAAAGGTGTATTTTTTAAAAGTATTTCTAGTCAATTTCCCTTTAAAAATTTTTACATCAAGGTTTCTATTTTCCCGGGTTGTTTATTGATAGTAAAAAAAATTAAAAGATGAAAAAAATTTTAAAATTTTGCTAAGGAACTGGGCTAGAAGTGATTCGACCCCGTCCTTTTTATGATGGGGCATCCCACATAGCGAATCAAGTTTTATAAGTTGGAAAAGTTTATTTGATGAGGGTTTAAACTCTTTCAAAAAATAAAACATGAACAAAATTTTCTAGCTGGGGTTTCTGAGGTGACCCCCCCTCGACGAAACCTTGGTTTTCTTTAAAAAAGTTTATTACCAATTTGAAATAAAATTTTTCCCGTAGCACTAGTCTAATGCTTTATCAAAAAGGTTATGTGAAATGTTTTCAAATTTTGGGATCTTCCATTTAAGGCTTCTCTCAAAAGCTTGAGTGCCTAGGTCATATGGTACAATTTTTTATGGGACTTGATGTCCAATAAACATAAATTAACAAACCCCACAAATCTACAGTTTGAATTTTTACAGAGGGAAGATTTGTTGGGCTGTCAGACACGATGTTTTTAAATTTTTTTTTTACTTTTGCAGATCCCCCCGATGTATAAAAAAAAGTTTAATTTATTAGGGCCCGTCGAATTTGTTCAACATAGACAGTTTTGATCAAAAAATGGGAAGGGAAATTTTTTTGAAAATTTGTTAAGGTGGGTATAAAAATCTAAACTTATACAACTGGCTTTGGGGATTGAGGGTAAAACAGAAGAAAATTTTTTTAAAAAACCATCCAAAAACAGAACCAAGGTTTTGTTTTTTAAACAAATTATGACAAACATTCAAAACCCTGGTAAAAAATTTCGATTAATCGGAATGGGACCTTTTTACGGCAGACCCCAAAATTTTTGGGCATTTATTTAGGGGCAAACCCAAGGGGGGTTATTTTTTAAAAAGTGGGAAAAAACCCTTTGGTAATTTAAACCCTTTTTCGTTTTAGACATTTGGCCTCCCAAATTTTCCAAAAAACAACAATTTTTAACCCTCCCAAACAAAAAGGGAAATACGTCTTGTTTGCAATTTTTTTCTTTCCATTATCAAAGGTTTTATTATTTCAAAATCCAAAAACAAGGACAAGACATCCCCAAACAAAAGGGGTTTTTTAAGCTGAACCCGCAGTAAAAGTGATTTATTTGTTTTAAAATGCCCTTTTTAGAAAAAATTACCCTAGGTCTAAAACCCGCCCCCAGTCAAAAAAAGGATAAAAAGGGGAAAATTAAAAAATGTCAAACGAGGTTTCAAAAATAAAAAAGACGGGGAAAGAAAAAAAATATACCTGGGGAAAAATTTGGAGAAAAACGGGGGGTTTTCGGACACTTTGTTGAATTTAAACATAGTGTCTGGTAAACCCGGGGTTTGGGGCGCCTGGAACAAATTCAGATTTGAGATCCTTTATCCGAATTTAAATTTTAAAAATTTCTACAAAGAGAAGCCTTTAGGGATCTGGGAACGATGGCACTTTTGCACCAAAAAAGGGGTTTTAAAAGAAACCCTTTTTTTTACGTTGCAAAAAATAAATTGCTTGGGGGTTTTATTGCTATCTTTAGTTCCCTTTTTTTCTTCTCCTTTCCCCCTTTTTTACCTTTTGTGGTTTTTTTTAAATGTATATGTCTTTCATTTATTGAATTTAAAAAATTGTTTTTTAAAAGTGTTTTAAATTTTTTAGAGGTTCTACACACCCTTTTTTATTTTTAACCCAAAAGGGATAAAAGAGGAAAAAGTAACGTGGGCTCCAAAAGGCATGTTTTTATTTGGAAGGAAATTATTCGAAACCCTCGCTTTTCTGCTTGGCACCGTAGCGGACTCCCCTTCCTTTAGCTCTTTCAAAGTTTTTTATTGGACAATTTTTAATTTCCCCGAAATTTTTAAGGGAAAGGTTCGGCTTAAATTCTGTCACGTTTTTTCCCTGTGTTTACATTGCCTAAAGGGGTTCGTCCCTTGAACGTAATTTTTCACCGGGGATAAAATTTTTAAATTTAAAAAAAATGTCTATTGTCAAAAAAGCCCCGGCGTTGTTTTTTATGTGCTTAAAGGGTTTTGTTTTGGTTCAAAACAAACCCGAACACAGCCCGGAGAAAATGAAGGTCCCCTTTCCCCTTTGTAACCGGATCCCAAAAAAACCTGCTGGAAATAATAACCAAGGGGGTCTGTTGCCCCCCATGGATTTGTTCTAAAACAACCCCAAGGGTTTTCCATCCCCTTTCTGATACAAAAAAGCTTTTAAGGTTTTCTGGGGAATTCCCGGGATGCCCAGTGCGGAGCCAAGGCAATAGCTTCTTTAAACCTTTTGGAAAAACTTTTCCGAGTCCTTGGTTTAGATTTTAAAAAGGGAAATTCTTGACCGCATCGTACAAATTCTGCATGAGGGGAGACAATCCTGGTATCCCCTGAAAGACGTTTGAAATGAGGCCCAAAAAAAATTTCAAACTGTTTTTGGGGCCCTCGGGGCTGGGATGTCTTTCACTTTCTTTAATCCTTTTGGTTCAAATTCGGCTTGTAGCAAAAGGCGATATCCCAGGAAGACGATTGGGTTTTGGCACCACTCACTTTCTTCAAGGATCCTTGCAGTCCCATTGGGCCAGGGAAAAAGAGGAAAGGATTTAGATGTTCATTGGGGGCCCCCAAAGGTTAAACCACGTATTTTCAAAAATACACCCCGATAGGATTTAGGTTTCCCTTTCCCTTGTGGGAGAATTTAAAGCCATTGCCGCGGGGAATTGACTGGGGCTATTCTGGACCCCTTGGGGCACAACTGTCCAAGTATACTGTTGGCCCTCGTGGGTGAAGGCAAACAGATATTGGCAAGAGGTATGCTGAAGAACACATTTTCAAGATCTATGACTGAAGATCCTGGAAGTGGGAGGCACATTGGATAGCAAAGTATGAGGATTAGGCACAATGGGTTTTTTCCCGCAAAGGTGGCCTTTATTGACTGCTCTAGATCCCGGACCTGCAATACAGGTGGGTTGGGCCTTTTTTTCTCCCCTTTTAAATTAGAAAGGGGGGGTTGTATTCGGGCTTTCATGGGACAACTGCCCCATTTTGGAGGAGGGCCCTATTTGTTTGGAAAAATTTGCTTCAGATTGGGCTATTGAGAGTGGGTATTGTGGTTTTCCCGGGGAAAAACTTGCACTAGGCTTGAGGCTTTCCATACGGAGTAATTTGGAGTTTTTCTTCCAACTTCCCGGGGGGTGCGGGCCAAAAGGCTGGGAAAGGTATCCCGGGCCCCCGAAAAAGTTTTTGGGATTTTGGGGCGTCAGTTTGGGTTGGATGTGGTTGTTGGAGGAGAACAGGAGCCAAGTTACTTCATTGTCCAAATGAGACTTGAGGGATATGTGCCCATTTTTGAAGATTTAAGATAAGATGTCCGTGCCCAGTAGGTTAACAGGGCCGGTGTCCAAGATAACGAATTTTGGGGAAAATGTAACCATTTTCCCCCAGAGTGCGGGGGAGAGTTTGTTTTATGTGTGGTTTTTTATCCACCCCCACAGGGAAGACAACTTGTGGGGACTTCCCCTGGGGAAAGGCGGGATTTAAAATTTTCAGTACACCTCCCGGCTGCACCGTGTCCAAACCCGGAACTTAGTCGGTCTTTGATTTATGTTCAACATGATTTTGGGTATGGGTCCATGCTGGGGTGGTGGATCCTTGTGGTTGGAAGTAACCATGAGTGTCTGAGTGAAGACTGGGGTGGGCACTGGCTTGCCCACCCCCTATCCATGTTGAGCAGCTCTAATGCTGTATTCTGGTTGTTGGGGGCTCCTGCAACCAGCGTTGTCCTCTTCTCCTTTGATTCCAGTTTCCTCTCCTTGGGGGCTGGTGGCACTCCCTCTTGAAATGTCCAGGGGTTTTTTTGCAGTTAAAAACAGGGGGTTGTGGAGGAAATTGGGAGGCAGAGTATTCGATGGGTTCACTGCCGCCACCAGCTACCATCAGGGGAGTGGTTTTAAGCTTGGCAGAAACTGGTAGAGAGCTCTCAATCTCCTTTGTCACCTGGAGCACGGTTTCAATGGGTAACGTCTTGTATTCTGGTCTGACCATACTCAGCTGTTTCCTGGTTGGTTCGCTCAAGCCGTCCACATAGGCAGAGGTAAATATCTTGACGTGCACTTTTTCCCAGGGGGAGAATCCAAAATCTTTAAACATCTGGGTATGACATTTATCGGCTGATTCACCCCTGTCCTGAGTTAGGTCAGTTAAGGTGTCTGCTTGATCGCACAGGCGCTCTTTGGTCCAGAGTGACAACTGTTTACAGATTCCACAGCGAGTTCACTCATCTCGGCAGGCTTCACTAAAGACTTCTTAAGGATGGGCCAATAAGATTCCTTGCATCTGACCTCACACAGTCCACTCAGGTCCTTCTAGGTTGCAGTGTAACTCTTACACGGCACAGGGCGTGTTTTGCTCAAGGAAGAGGTCAACATCCATGATGAGACGGGGACTGAACGGGAATAATTTAGGGGGTTGTTGATAGCCCCTACTCTGTTATAATGCCTGCATGTCTCCCCTTTGTTCCACCAACTCCTTTCTGAGCTTGTTTACTTGTGCCTGATGTTCGTCCACATTTACCTCGGCACTCCTTGCCCTCACTCCTGTGGTCTATTCTGTTCCTTCCTTTTCTCCGTCATCCGTTGGGTCATTTCCAAACATCAAAAGGTCAGCAGACTGTGGCTTTTGCCGAGGCTGACCTGTGGTATGCAGTGAGAGCACCTGGGTATAGGTTGCAGCGAGGGGCCATCGCACTCTTGGTCCGGAAGCGGAAAGTGTTGATCCCGGAAACGTGGCGGGCAATAATAACCGAAGGATGAGGAGTTGTGAACAAAGAGGTTCTGGTAGGTTGGGCAAGATGGGAGCAATAGGTGTGGCTGGGGGTGTAAGTGACATGGAAGGGGCGGGCAATTGCACCAGAAGTTCCGGTAGGCTGGGGATACTCGGTGCAGTGGGCATGGACGAGTTGAGCTTCAAGGAGTCTCTCCCTCTTCTCCAGACACACCCACGTTTGGGCGCACTACAGGTGACGCAAGTCTTGTGCCATTCCGGATTCTGCGCGCCACATACTGGGCACAACCATGCATGGTCACCACCATTATAGGCCGGTGGCTGATCTACCAGTGTTAGAGTGGGCGGTGGATGATACAAGAATTTCCTGGCATCACCGTCCCCACACATTCCTCTGTCCACCCGGTGTCATGCATTACCTTTGCAGTTCATGTAACCAACCTCTGCCGAGAGCCTCAGTTCTGTCAGACTTTCAAACTTTTTTTCCATTCAAGCACTTCCTTCCATTCTTCTGCTTGCAACTGCCTTTGGATTTCATATTAACTACTTTATAAAGCTTCATCACTTGTCGCTAACTTGCCTTCTCTGTCTATGACCAACTTGCATGCCTGATACCCTGCCCCATTTTGGTCTTAAAATTCACCCTCCCCCCACCCTACTACAAAACAGCTGAAAAGACTTGGGTCTTGAACTTGTGTTTCATATCATCTACAAGCCCTCTGGATAAAAAATCTGAATACCACTAGAGTCTCTACACAAAGACCTATGTTGTTAAAGGGGTTTTGCCAAGAAGTGATTTCCTTACCTAACAGGCTGACACAGTACTCTTGTAAGTCTTGAAAAAATGAGTGTTGTGTTCTTGTGTTTAAAATAACACGTACCTCCTCCGTGATGTCATCGAACCATCTCCCATGCACGCTCCCAAGGCTGATACTCAGTTTCTGTAGTTCAGCAAACATGTTGTTTGGCTAAACCACAGAGGATAACTGTATTGTGCACAAGCTATACAGGTTTTGTGTTCTCCCTCTTATCTGCTCAGGAGAGAAGATCAGATCTGAGCAGACAGCCTTCAGTAACCATTGCAGGGGTAGGGAGGAGGGTAGGAGAGACAGAACCGCTGTAATGTAATTATATAAGTAAGCATACAGGGGTGCGTCTGGCTGCAGGGCGGAGGAGGCAAGAAGGGGTATGAGACTGGAGCTGACTGATAATTACATTACTACCAGCGGATTCTCTATACAGCAGACACAGGCTGTGACACAGAGCACAGCTAGTGCACATGCTCAGAAGAACTGCTTTGTTCTCCCCCCTCCTTTCAAAGCTTGTTCATGTGTCCTGCCATCAGATAAGAAGTGCAACAACGCATGAAGCCGCGGCAGTCCACGCTCTGGTCATAAGTTAAGGGGTTGTTCTCACTATAAGGATTGTTTTATGTTGAAGATTTTTGCCAATTAACAGATGTCATACCTATTCGGGGATTTCCCCTCTTGTATTGGGCTGCATCAGCTCCTGATAGGCTGCCAGTCACTGCGTTGCTATAGCTACAGCCTGGGCTTCTCTGCAGGCTTGTAGAAGGCCAGTTAAAACACACCCTGATTCAAAGTGAAACCAAGAAATACAGGACTGTGGTAACATGAATCAATGTAGTGTGACAACCCCTATAATGTAAAAAGTTCAGGAAAACTAAGGCTGACTAAGCAAGGCTGTCAGTCTCTACAGGCACTACACTTTTTTTAATCACATATCATTTAGAAAGTGATTAAATACTCATTTGGAGATTCCACATCAACATAAGATGTGGCAAAACCCCTTTAAAGGGGATTTGGAGACAAAGATTCTTACCTTTCAGCTTTAGCAAGGCAGAAATGTCAACAAAATACGCTGAGTCGTGAGCTGCAGGGAGAGAGGGGAAGGGGGGAGTGAGGATCCAAGGGTGGTCTCAAAACTTAAGGTGAAGCTTATAAACAGTACAACAGTCGGATTCAACTACAGCAAGACCAGCCTCAGGGGACTACACTGTCCCGGAGAAACATTATCTGCTAAGAAGTACTTTAATGTAAACAATTCCGGAGATGAAAGGAGACAGAGATGCACTCAGACAAACAGCCAGCGCACCAGAGCTGAATAAGGGATTCTGTGACATGTTCCTCCAAATAATCAACTATAACTTGTGAATTCTGGTATACAAAAAAAGAGAACAACTATTCTACACAGCATGCTTGAAAGCTTCTTCATGTTTGTCATCAGTTAGCAGGTATCCTAAATCACTCTAGCAACTAGTTTATTCTGTACACAAAGAAATACATATTGCTACCCGGTGCCTTAAATGACATTCATTTTGCCTGTCTATCAGATAAGAAGTGATTTTCGCCAAGCGCGGCTCTTTCAGCTCCTGGTCGTGAACTAGGGGATGCTTGTGGTAACCAAGGGGATTGAGAAATGCTGTATACTCTTCACAGAGTTCTTTCATTTTTTTAATCACATATATTTCAGAAAAGTGATTTACCCATATTGGAGGTTCCTAACGTCAAACATCTACCATCGGTGGCACAACCCCTTTAAGCCTGCTGGGAGGCTCGAATCTAAGTTTCTCATCCTCTGCGAAACCAGCAGATGGCACTGTCCGCACAGCATAAATCAGGAAATAGCAAACGGCTCTTGTAGTTAACTCTTTATCTCTTTCATCATTCCTCAATTGGAGTCTTAACCCAGCTTTGCACAAGAGTAGGACATTCACAAGACAGACTCCTGGGATCCGCCCCCACCTCCTCCCGTCGTATCAGTCTGAACAACTCGTATTTTTTCTCCCCACCAGAGAACTCAATTACAGCCTCCGTCACTCTAGCGCCTACCGCGCCTTGGCCATCCACCACCTAGACAGACAATTATATTGACGCCCACCGCGTCTCTGTCTTCGATCTGGCTGAGCTCCTCTCTCGATTTGGAAGCTGGTGATTTTCTGCTTGCTGCAATCTGTTTCTGGTTGTTCCAATAGATCAAGAAGGGGGCCGTCCCCAGGCAGATAACACTTAGGATCCCACTAGGAGACGATTTGACAGGTTATAGGTTCAAGACCACGGGCGACACTGTTACCTGTCTACATGATCCGGCAACCAACCGATGAACAGGAGACCACGCCAACACAGAGACGAGTTGTTCCTAGTAAGAACGTATAAAACTGCCTTATCGTACTAGCCTGAGGATGGTACCATTCTTCCTCGCATCTGGTGGTCAGGGTTGTATCAGTCCGGTTTGTTTTAACTGGATCAGAAAACCTGGCTCCTCACACGGGGCACCAGCTGACATGGACGGAGCCGTAAGTGGGCTTTACATCCTAGTGGGGTCTCCCAATTATCCTAGGATATGTACATGCAGCATGGAGGAGAATACACACCACACAGTCATTGGTCTAGCAGCATTTCCTGTCTTATTAAGTGACAGTGGGTTATATAGGCATCTTTTACGTGCTTTGAGTGATGCATTCATAGCTATCATATGGCATACGTAGACTATCTCAATTTGTCCTCCGTATCAGTCTCCTACACCTGTAGTTTTTTAGAATGGAATTTGTAGTTCCGAGAGCCAGCGCCATCTTGGTACCAAGCATGTGTATTTAACCCTTAACACGAACAGGGTGTGTCTAGACACAAGTGCCATTTGTTGGATGAAATAGACATTTCACCCAATAGATTCCAAAACAGGTCTGCCTATGTTACCTTCATAACGAAAGAACAGGGGAGGGGAGACACAGAAACAGCACACACTAGTGCAATGAGAGTTGTCTTAATAGTAAAAACTAAGTTGTATCCTCGCTAACCTGTTGGGAGGTTGTGCTAACTGAGGCACAACACTCCCTAGAGCTTTAGATGAATTTGGAGCATGAAAGTAGGTCTTTTGAAGTCCGTGCAGTGGGGTTCCGATAATGGATTTCTCCCAGCAGGAGGTGAGCAGTTGGTTACTATATAGATGAGTTTTTCACCAGACACTCTTGTATTTTAACAATGACCAAATCAGCGCTGGACTACTTTGACATTAAATATTAAAAGTTAAAGTATTGATTTATTTACTTATTAAAGACGGAGACGCGTTTCGTGCTTTAATGCACTTCATCTGGTTCCATGTTAGGACAGGAGTAAGCTGCTTAAATACATTTGAAAAAAGCCCCAAACTCATGCACGTGTCTCAGCACATGTCAGCTGGTGCAGCATTGTTTTTAAACTGTTTAAAACCTTATAATACAATAAAGTTCTCTAACATTACATCAGTAGGTGAAGTGTCAAGTTTGTTTTTACTTCCTACTACTTACTCTATAAATGGATCGTTCTAACCCCTTGTGCACACTGTGTCGAGTCCGTGGTGTGAATATTACATGAATGAAACCATTACATTTACTATGCCCACTAGAAGTCGCTCAAGGATCGTCTATTCTAGCTAGCTCTCCATTCGAACTTTGTTGCTAAATGTATCAAATTGTCAGTTTAAAAGTTGTTTCTTTTTAGTGTCAGATAAACAAGATATTCTTGAACTGCATATATCTTGCTGAACAGTGACGTATGCATGTTAGAAATAAATAAATAGATACATGAGTAACTTACAGTATATATGTTATTGTATCAGTTCAGTTAGTTCATTTAAAGGGGTGTTATCGTTTGAGCTGCTCGTGCTGTCCAGCTAATTTTCTCAGATTGAGTTTGAAATACCTAGGCGGACTCGTGTCTCTCTGTCGCAGGCGTGTCTCTCATCCCAAGTGGCGTGTCTCCCCTCACTGAAGATCTTGTGACATCATCATTTTGTTTAATAGCAGGGGATGCAGAAGGTTGTCTGGATATTAACAGCTCTGGTTAGCCTCCTGCATGCTTATGTATGCAGGCCTTGAGGCTCCAAACTCCAGCAAGGCGAACTGTTCATATGTCTTTGGTTACATCACAACTGAAAGCCTGCAGCTTGTTATGTTTCTCTGCTTCCTGTCAGTGAATTTGTGAGTGAAAAACATGGGTGGAGAAGCAAATCAGCTTTTTTTTTGAGAGAAGGCCATGCTCTGCCTTGTAACCTGAATTTGGCTGGTGGTGCAGCTGGTATGAGCAGTGATAGAATTATTGTTTTTACAACGAAGGGAGTTTGGAGTTCTAGTCCCTCACAGGGTATATTTTTTTTCACCTAATTCTACACATTATACACATGGTAGAGAGACCTAAAATATATATGTCATTCATTACAGGGCTCCCCTATATCATGTCTAATTCCCCCCGATATTATGCATTTGTATCACGTTAGTTGGAAGTGTTGGTGTGACTGCGAGGATGGGACACTAAATAGGGAGCTTTGTGTGTGTATATGAATAGAATTATAGATGTCTACACATATATTTTCATATCCTTTACATATGTGTACAAATTTTAAAGAAAAAAAACAAAACACTACTGATGGGACATTGAACTTCCAAACTCTTTCTTGTAGAGCTGATCACCTAAGCACTACTCTATACAAGTAGCTTATGCACACACCGTGTTGAATCCTTATGTTATACAATTAGGTGATGAGTCATAAGGAGGGGGGGCTTGCATTAAATCTGAAGGAACAGAAGACCCTTCTTTTTCCAAGTAGCTGCTTCTGGGACTGGATCTGTTGAGGAGGTTATTCAACCTCTTGGCAAAAAGCCCCTTTTAACAGCCAGTAATTGCCCGAACATTAGACCCTAAGCTGGGTGATGTAATTAAGAGCCAGCAGACTTTGGTTTCACTATCGCATTTTAAACAGCTCAGAGGGGAGTAAACACAGAGTGTGCAAGCAGCCAATCACAGCGCAGGGGGCGTGAGGCCGTGGCGTTTCTGTTTTAGGGGCGTATCCCACACAGGCTGTATGAAATGTAGCCAGCCAATCACAGTGCAGGGGGTGTTAGGGTGCCAGATTCGTACCAGGGGTTCTGGACGCAACAGCAGAAAAAAAGACAGTTTTACAGAGAAGCTCATATATGCTAAACAAGTGACAGAGGTTAATGCAACCAATTACAAAAGTGCTGATTTTTACTGTCCCCATATCTAGACATGATCTTTGCATCGAATAAAACCCCTTTAAACCATATCGATTTAAACATGGCAAGCCGATCCATTTAGTTAGAAGTAAAAAACAATCTAACACTTACATATCTGATGTAATGTAGAGAACTTTTATTCGTAGTATAAAGTTTTAAACTGTTTTTATAAACAATTGCCGTAGCGACATGTGCTGAGGACAGTGCAGGTTTGGCGGGCTTTTTTCAAATGTATTTAAGCAGCTTATCCTGTTGGTTTAGCATGGAACAGATGAAGTGTATTATAGCACAGAATGCATCTTCCTTCTTTTATATGTAAATAACATTACTTTTACTTTAATTTTAATGGTCAGTAGTCCAGCGCTGATTTGGTCTTGTTAAAATACAGAGGTAGTCTGGTGAAAACCACCTCGATCTTTATTAGTATCTTAATTACCTACTGGCTGGGAAGAAAGCATTATCGGGGACCCACTGCAGCGGACTTCAAAAGGACCCTACTTTCTGGCTCCAAATCATCTAAAGCTCTAGGGAGTGTTGTGCCTCATGTCACCCTATGTGTCAGATGGTCTGTCCATGGTAATACTAGTTTCATGTCGCCCTATGTGTGACCTGGTCGGTCTATCCTTCATGTCTCCCTATGTGTGACCTGGTCGGTCTGTGGAGGTCACAAATTACTCCCTGACTGCAAACAGATAAGGGTGAGAGCTAATGTCCCTCAGTAGTTTGCAGTTTATTTATTTCCTGACCTGTTGTCCATAACTTCCCTGCTAATATTGCATTCTAAAGATTTTAAGATCATTGATGACCAAAGTCTAATGTGTGTAAAAGTTCTTGAATTGGATCATGTCTGGAAAGCTTACTGTCAAATATATTCAGTTAACCTTTAGAAGGTGTCACCTGATTTCTTCATGCTTCTATGGAGACCATGTAGTGATTTCTGGAAGTATTCCTGAGCCCGTGCAATGACTTCTGGAAGCATTCCTGAGCCCGTGCAATGACTTCTGGAAGCATTCCTGAGCCCGTGCAATGTTTTCTGGAAGCATTCCTGAGCCCGTGCATTGATTTCTGGAAGTTTTCATGAGCTCGTGCACATGACCTTACTGGAAGCATTCCTGAGCCCGTGCAATGATTTCTGGAAGCATTCCTGAGCCCGTGCAATGATTTCTGGAAGCATTCCTGAGCCCGTGCAATGACTTCTGGAAGCATTCCTGAGCCCGTGCAATGACTTCTGGAAGCATTCCTGAGCCCCGGTTGCTGCAATGACTTTGGAAGAATTCCTGAGCCGTGCAATGATATCTGGGATGCATTCCTTGAGCCCGTTGCAATGGACTTTGGAAGCATTCACTGAGCCCGTGCAATTGATTATGGAAGCTTTCCTGAATAGGACTGAGCAATTATAATCGGACAAAAGTGAAATTCCAGCACGTTTTTTAGGCCTGATCGGAATTTTCGCATCACGCGATATTTTAGGTGACATCTTACAGATAATCTGATTTACTATCGCGTCATTTGCGAGCGCTTCCTGTCATTTTTGGAGGCCAGCAAAATCAGTCTTAGAGCATAGAGCAGGGTGTGGGCGTGGCGACCGTCTTCACTGTGATGTATATGTTGTTCATTGGCTGGAAAAAATACATGACCTCTTTTTGATACGACACAGCATTTTCTGTTCTGGCATTCAGTCTTTCAGTTGTCTAACATTAGAGCAAGACATCTGATGCGTGTCTCTCATTAACAGCTCAGCTCAGAGTCACTGTTCTTATCTTTTTCATACAGACAACTATGCTTTTTAGCTGTGGAACATTAGAATATAGGTGAGATTAGAGAATTTCAGTTCTTATTTAGTTAGACAGAGACTTTTAAAGAAGCATCTAGCGCTGTCCAGCCACAGGGGGAGGGGGTGGACGGACGGACAGGCTTTTGAAAGGAGGGTGCATATTGTGCAACCCAGACTCTGGTTTGTACCTGCATTGAATGGCATTTTTTTTTACACTTTTGCCGGCCACTCGCACCCTAGAGTGAAAATTGTACCTTTTATTTTTGTGCGTCCCAGGTTTTATTTTTTTCAAATGGAGCCACCTTGTCATTAAATTTGGTTACAGTACATTTTGTGGTAAACTATTGGTTATATTTAATTGGTGCAAAAAAAAAACCACCTTTTTCTTATCCATATAAACTTTAAATAGCTGTATTGCATGTGGTTCAGCACGACAGTATTTTTACTAAGAGCACCTTGTACTTAAGTTTGGATACAGAAATTTTGTAGTAACTGTTGGTGTATTTCATTGGTACAAAAACCACCTTTTGTTGTCCATATAACTTTTAAATAACTGTTTTTAGCCCCAGTTTTTTTTCAAATAGTCACGTTGTACGCCGATTTTGTTCTCGTTTGTCATTGCTGCAAAAAACGCAATTTCTCATCTGTGTAACTTTTGAATAGTTTTATCGCACTTGGTGCATCTGTTTGGCGTAGATAGCACACTTGTTGATAGTTGGTTGATAAACTATCATTCTAATCATACTGAGGCTGTTGTAAATCCCTGGGACTGAAGGAAGAACACTGTGATTTGGTTTTACGGATCTTCCACCAGATCGTATTTCAAATGGTATTCGATAGAAACAATTCTGTTTTAATCCTAGTTAGGTGTTGGAAATTAGAGGGTTTTAAGAAATAGCTGTGATAGTTTTGCCATCTTTCAATAAGAGGACTGTCAAAAAACTCTTTCCATACCTTCTTAAATTTTTATCTTTTGAAACATGGAGCGGAAATGAGGTGGGTTAAGCGAGCAATGAGGGGTGCTTGGTCATGGAGGTTAGAGGTTCCATTGTCTGAGACCTCTTTGATGACCAAAATGGGTTCGGGGTCAGAAGGCCATGATAAAAGTCTCAAGAGGCAAAAAGGATGTTTTTGTCTGCTCTGCTCTGACCGCCCAATCGCTGATGCATCAGAGGAGTAGAAGGGCGGTAATCGGCAACAAAATCCGGAGCGGTCGGCAATGCCTTGCGTGCCTGTTGCTTGTAGCCCGCAGCTCAGGGAGCGAGAATGTCAGGACGAGGAAATCACCTGTGTTGATGATGATTACAACATTGCGGATCCAACATGGTCTTTTCAGCAGAATTTGCTTGTGAGCGCTTCATCACTGGACGAGGAGGAAGACGATGGGGTGAGTGTTCCAGTACGGGTTCCCGCCTCAAAAAGGGAGGGGCGGAGCTCAAGTCCGCTGAGATTATTCCCGCAGCGGAAAAAACGGCTCCTCGCTTATCGCCGTCCGTCAAAAAGGTCCAGGACCTCTCAAGTGGGCCTTTTTCGAGGCCAAGCTCTGATTCACCCAGCGATGTCATATGCGCCTTTTGCAGTAAACGCATCAGTAGAGGCGGCGAAGAGAAAGAATATTGGGTGTTTAACCACCACTAACATGTCTCTGTCACATACAGCGGATGCATGAGTTGAAATGGAGGTAACCACTTTGGCGGAAAAATGACCACACCGGTCCCGGGCTCTGCATCCAACTGTACACCATCTGTCTCGCCGCCGCCTTTTCAGAGGCGAGCTGGCATTTCTTTTCCAGAAAAGCTGTCCCTACCCCTGGGCCAGCCACGTGTCCTCTAAAATTTCAATCGCGTTGTATGCATCTATGTCCCGGCAAAGTCCATCTGACCACCAATACATGACTAGTAGCACGGCCAAGGTGCTAGATCTCTGTGACTTCACTGGGTTAGCAGGGTGGATGTCTCTGGTTGGTAACAGGTGGCTCTCGGGCTCGGCGGCTCGCTCTTCATACAAACGCAGGGATGGTGCAGGGTTCTTTCCCCCAAAGGTCCATGGGTAGTTCCGTGCCCATAGAATAACCAGGTCGTGTTGAAATTAATTGTCTTGGAGGTCTGTCAAACACACAGGTCAGGAGCTGGTGTGGACAGCTCTTTCGCAACGAGAACGTTGCGCTGGCTGGGTGACAAGAACCTTGTGGGGCAAGGTTGAGTGGTTTGTTTTGTGGTGGTTTGTTTTGTTTGGTTGGTTTGTGTTTGGTTATTGTAGTTGGGTTTGTGTAGGTGAGTGGTTGGTTGTTCTTGTCTGTTGTTGTGGGTTGCCTGTTTTGGGTTGGTTTTGCATTTGTGGGTGAGTTTGTCTGTTGTGTTGTTGGGTGTGTGTTTTTTGTTCTTGGTGGTGGTTGTGTGGTTGGTGTGGTGTTGTGTGTGATGGTTGTGGTTTGTGATTGGCGTTGGGGTGTGGACGTGTTTTTTTTTTCGTTGTTTGTTGTGTTTAATTGTGTTTTGTTTGGTTTTTGTGTGGTGGTTGGGTTTTTGTTTTTGCTTTGGATTGGTGGTGTGGTGTGGGTTTTTTTGGAAGGGTGTTCTTGGGTGGTGGTTGTGGTTGTAGCTTGGATTGTGGTGGGGGGTTGTGATTGTTGTGTTGGTTTTTGATGGTGTTGTGATTGTGGTTATGTTGGGTGGGCGGGTTGTGATTCGGGTGAATTGTCTGCCCCATGCGTTTTTATTTTTGTTTGTTTCTGTGTCTCTGGTGGTGTTGTGGTGGGATTGTTTGTTTGTTGGTTCTTGGATGGTTGTTGGTGTGGTTGGTTGTGTGTTTTTTTTGGGGTGTGAGTTTTGTGTTTGTGCTTGATGTGTGTTTTGTTAGTGATTGGGTTGGTGGTTGTTGGTTGTTTGTTTTGGGTTGTATTTGTGTTTGTGGTTGGTTGAGTTGTGGTGGATTGGGGTGTTATTTTGTGAGGTGGTTGTGTGTGCGTGTGTGTGTGTTGGATTGGGTGTGTGGTGCGGTTGAAGGTGTTTATGCGGTTTGTGTTTTGTGTTGGTTGTTTGGTTTGGTTGGAGTGGTTGTGTGGGCTGTGTTTTGTGTGGGGTGCTTGTGTTGGTGTAGTTGTTGTTTGGTTTGCTGTTGTCTTTATGGTGTTGGGTTTTTTTGTTTGGCTGTTATTTGTGTGTTGTGTGGTTTGTTGTTTTGGTGTGGGTGTCTTGTGTGGGTGTGTTTTTTGGTTTGTGGTGGGTATAGTGTGTTGGTTGGTGTTTTTGTTTGTTTTTTTTGTGTATGTTGTGTTTTTTTTTCTGTTATTTGTTGATTGCGGTAGTGTTGTTGTTGGTTTGATTGTTTTGTTTGGTTTATGTGTTGTTGTTGTGGTTGTTTTTTGTATTGTTGATGTAAGGTGCGGATTGTTTTGTGTATTAGTGTGTGATTTTTGTTGCTGTGGGTTGTGGTGGGTGTTTTGTGTGTGTGTTTGTGTGTGTTCTTGGTCTCGTGGGTTGATTTTGGTGTGTTGTATTGGTTTGGAGGTGGTGTGGTTTGTGTGCTGGTGTTTGATTTACTGTGGTGTGTGTGCGTGTGGTTGGTTGGTTTTGTGTTTGGGTTGTTCTCTGTTTGTTTTAGTTTGTGATGCGTTCCGTGGTGAGGAGTTGTTGAAGGTTTTTTGGGAGTTGTTGGTTGTTGTTGGTGGTTTTTTTGGGTGAGGTTTGGTTGGTTGTGTTTTTGTTGTGTTGGTTTTGGTTGTGGGGTGGTTCGTGAATTTTTGTGGTGTTGATAGTGGGTTTGTTGTTGGTTGTGGTTGTTGTGGTGGTGGTAGGTGTTTGTGGGGGTTGTGTGTGTTGTGGTATCCGTCGTTTTGTGTAGTGTTGGGTTGGTTTGTCTTGGGTGTTTGTGGTGGGGTGTTTTTTGTGTTGAGGGGGTCTGTTTGGGGGCATGGGTGGCTTATTCGGGGGAGTTGTGTTTGTGTTTGTGGGGTTATGAGGTGGTTGGGTATGTGTGTCTGTTTGGATGGTGATTGGTTAGGGTTGTGGTGTTTGGTTGGTTGTTTGTCTGTGTTTGGGTGCGGTTTTTTGGTTTGGTTGTTTGGGAGTGTGGGAGGTTGTGTGAGTTGTGCGTGGGGGTGGCGGGCTGTGTTTGGGTTGATGGTGTTGGTTGTTTCGGTTGTGTTTGTGGTGCAGGTTGCGGTGATGGATATGTGGTGTTTGTGCTTTTTGTGTTGGTGATGGGTTGTGTTGTGGTGGTATGATGGTTTTTTTGGGATGTGTTTCGGATTTTGGTTGTCGCTGCTTTAGGTGGTGTTGGGAGGTGTTGGGTGTGTGGGTGTGTTGGTGTGTTTGTTGGGAGTGGGGGTGTGTGGGTGGGGGGGGGTGGTGGGGTGGGGGGGGGGGTAGGGGGGGGGGGGGGGGGTGGTGTGCGGCGAGGTCGTGGTAGGGGGGGGCCGGGGGGTGGGGTGGGGGGGGGGGGGCGGGGAGGGGGGGTGGCTGGGTGGGGGTGTGTGGGGGGGGCGGTGGGGGCGTGGTGGGGAGGGGGGGAGCGGGGGGGTTGTGGGGGGTGGGAGGGGTGGGGTGTGGGTGGGGGGTGGGGAGGGCGGGGGGTGGTAGAGGTGTGTTTGGTGGTGTGTGAGTGGGTGTTTTGTGGGGTGTTGGTTGTGGCTGTGGTTGACATGGTGGGTTGGTTGAGCTAGGTAGTTTGGTTGAGTGACTTGTGTGTGGTGGGTTTTTTGGTGTTTTGTTTGTTGTTGTTTGTGAGTTGTGTTGTGGTTTTGTGAGGATGAGGTTTGTGTTGTTGGTTTGCTTGCTGTTGTGATTGTGTTGGGTGTGTTTGGTTTTTGTGTGGGTGTTGTGGTGGTGTGTGGTGATTAGTTGTAGTTGGTGTATTGGGGTGCGTGTTGTGTTTGGTGTTTGTTGTTGTTTGGTTTTTTGGTGCTTTGAGGTTTGTTGCATGTGATGGTGTGGTGGTATGGTGAGTTTTGTGGGTGCCTCCCCGTTGGGTTTGGTTTGTTGGTTTGTGGGTTTTTTTTGGGTTTTTTTGGCTGGTTGGTTTGGTTTGGTGGTTGATTGTGGTTTTGTGGCTGTTGTTGTGGTTTGGTCGCTTGTGTTTGTGCGTGTGATGGGTGTCGGTGGCTTTGGTTGGAGTGATATAGTTGGTGGTGTTGGTGGGATGTTGGGTGTCTTTTGGTTTGGTTGGTGGGTTCGTTTGTTGTTATGTTGTTTTGGTTGTGTTTGTGTGTGTTTAGTGTGTTGGGTTGGTGTGTGTTGTGTGTGGGGTTGTTCTTGTTTGTGCTGTGGGTTGTCGGGTAGTGGAGGTTGGTGTGTTGTGTTGGTGGAGTTTGGTGGTTTTGATGTGTCAATTCTGCGTTTTTGTTGGTTGGGGGGGTCGTGTGTTGTTGTGGTGTGTTAGGGGTGGTTGTGTCTTTGGTGGGGGGGGGGTGGGGGGGGGTTGGGGGGTGGGGGGTTGGGGTTGGGGGTGTGATGGGTGGGGTGGTTGGTTGGGGGGTGAGGGTGTGGGGGTTGGTGGGGGGGGTGGGGGGGGGGTGGTTGGACGGCTGATGTGGGGGGGATGGTGGGCTTGTGTGGGGTTGGGTGGGGTGTGGTGGGGGGGTGGGGGGGTGGTGGAGGGGGTGGGGGAGGGTGGGGGTGGGTGGGGGGCGGGGGGGGGGGGGTGTGTGGTGGGCCGGTTTTTGTTGTGGTGGTGGTGGGTGTTGGAGGGTGTGTGGTGTGTGGCGGGGCAAGGAGGGGATGGGGGGGTTGTGCTGGGAGGTGGATTGGTGTGTGGGTGATGGTTGTGTGCTGGGGTGGGGGGGTGTTTGGTTTTTTTGTTATGTGTGTGTTGGTGGTTGTGGGGTTGCGGTGGTGTGGGGGTGGGGGTGTTGTGGGAGGGGGGGTGTGGGTGTTGTTTTGTGTGTTGATGCTTGACTTGGTTTTGTTGTTTGGGTGGGTGGGTGGTTTGTAGTGTCGTGGTTTGTTGTGGTATTTGGTGTTTGTGTGGTGTTGTGTTGACTGATTTGGGGGTTGTTTGTTTTGTGTTTTTTGTGTGGGTGTGCTGTGGGATGCTGTTGTTGTGTGTGTTGTTACTGGGGGGGTTATTTTTGCGTCTGTCATTTTGGTTTTTTATTGGTTTGTTTTGTTTCTGTTTTGTTGTGGGGTTTTTGTGGTTTTGTGGGGGGTGGTGGAGTTGTTGTTTGGTTGGATGGTGGGGGTTGTGGATGTTTGGTGCCTGTGTTTTGTGGTGGTAGGTTGGTTTTGGGGTGTTGTTGATTTTGTGATTTGTGTTTTGGGTTTGTGGGGTGAGTTGGTTTTGTGTGGTGGTTGATGTTGGTTCTGTTGTTGTGTGTGGGTGGTTGGGTGTTGGTGGGTGTTGGTTTGGTGTGTTGGTCGGTGCTTGTTTGGTTTGATGTGTTGCTGTTGTTTGTTTTTTGGGGTGGTGAGGTGTTTGGTTTTGTGTTTGTTTGTGTTGGTGGTAATGCTGGTATGGTTTTGGTGTGTGTGTGTTTGCGTTGTTGTGTGGTATTCGTGATTGTATGGTTTGTTTGTTTTGTGAGGTGGGGGTTGTTGTGAGTGTTTGGGATTTGGTCCTGTTGGAGTATTGTTTTGGATTGGTTTGTTTTTGATGTTTTGTGTGGTTGTGGCGTGCTTTTGTGTTATTGTGTGCTGGGTTTGGTTTTTTGGTTCGGGTTTGTTGGTGATTTGGTTGTTGGGTTTTTTTGGTGTGTTTATGTGGGTGTGCGGTGGTATTTTGTTTTTTGTTGGTTTGTTGGTGTTTTGGTTTGTGTTGGGTGTGTTTGGGTTTGGGGTGTTTTTTGGGTTGGTTTGATTGGTGGGGTTTGGGTTGGTTGTTTTTTTTTGATGGGTTTTTTCATTGTGTGTGTGGGGTATGTGGTGGTGTGGTTGTTGGTGTTGGGTTGTGGGTTTTGTAGTGTTGTTGTTGTTTTGGGTTTGTGGTTTTTGTTTTGGTGTTGTTGGTTGTGTTTGTCTTTATTTGGATCTGTTTTTGGTTTGGGCTTTGTTTTTTTTGGTTTGTGTGTGGTTGTGAGTGGTGCGGTAGTGGGTTTTTGTTTTGGCTGTTGTGTTTCGGTGTTGTGTTTCGGTTCTTGTTTTTTGGATTTTTTTTGTTGTGGTTGGACTGCTTGTGGTTTGGTTGATGTTTTATTGAGGTTGTTGGTTTTTGTGGTTGGTTGTTTGGTGTTGTTGTGGTTTGGGATGTTTGGTGTGCTTGTGTTATTTGAGCTAGGTTTTGGGTGTTCTGTGTTGGTTTTTTGTGTTTGGGTTTTCTTTTGTTGTTGGGTTGGTTTTCTTTTTGCTTAGGGGGTTGGGATGGGTGGTTTAGTGTTATTTTTGTGTTGTTGGTTTGTGTGTGATGTGGGTGGTTTTGTGTGTGTGGGGTGTTGGTTTGTGTGTTGTTTGTGTGTGTGTGATGTTGGGGTTGCCTGTGGTTTGTGGGGGGTTGTTTGTGTGTATGCTGTTTTTGGTTTTGTTTGTTTGTGAGGGTGTGTTGGAGGGTTGGTGAGGTGTTTTGCTGTGTATTGATGTTCGTGATTTGGTGGTAGATTTGTGGGTTGGGTGTGTTCTTTGGGGTGTTGTGGATGTGTTGGTTGGTTGGGTTTTTGGTGTCGTTGAGTGTGTGTTGAGTGTGTTTTGTGGGTGTTGTTTGAATTGATTGGATTTTATGTGTTTTGGTTGTGTGTTTTAGAAGAGTTATGTGCTTAGGTGGGGTATTTGCGTGTTGTGTACTGGGGTTGACTGGTGTTTGGGTTGTGTGTCGTTCTTTTGGTGGGTGGTGTGGGTGTTTGTGTTTGGTTTGTATGTGGGGCGTTGTTGGTGCTGGATTTGTTGTTGGCTTTTGGGTGGTGGTGTTTTGTTTGTTTGTTTGTTGGTGTGGGGTGTTTTTGGTTTTTTTTTTGGCTGGTGTGTTTTGGCTGTTGTTTGGGGTGTTGGTGTTTGGGTGTTTTAAGTGGTGTTTTGTTTGGTTTGTGTGTGTTTGTGTGGTGTGGGTTTGGTTTTTGTTTGTGTGTAGTTTTTATATGTGTTTGTTTGATTGGGGAGGTGGATGGTTGTTGGTTTGTTTGGTGTGGTGTTTGGTTGTGTGTGGTTTGTGTGATTGTTTGTTTTGTCTTTTTGGGATGTGTATATGTGTGTGTTTTCGGTGTTGTGTTGAATGTTGTTTTTTGGTTGTTTTGTTTGTTGCTGGGGGCTGTGGTGAGTGTTGTGGGTTTGTTCTGTGGGTGGAGAGTGGTTAGTGAGGTGTGGTGATGTTTGTATTGTTTTGCTGGGGGGTTGTTGTGGTGTTGGGGAGCGGGGAAGTGGCGTGGGGGGGGTGGGGTGTGATATTTGTTTGGTTTTGTGTTGAGGGGTGGTTGTTTGTGTGATGTCTGGTGAGTGTGCGGATAAACGGGCAAGAACGAAATCTGCTGACCGCTTTAGATCGGCTAGGCTGGGCACTTCATTTGCCTGGCACCACTGTCATGACCTGTCGTCCGGAAATTTCTAAAGGTACCCGGGGTTCTGGACTGCCGCTGAGGAATGCTCAAGTCTGAGCTCACACTTACGCGTTCGCACCTGCTTCATCCCGGCTGGCTGCGTTACAGGTGTCGGCTCGGCCCTACGTCAACCGTCTCATTGTTGACGTGGCAACACGCGTGGTTTCCACCCTCCACTTCTCCAGCGATTGTGGGCAGCCCTCGAGCCACCAACTCCCTTTACGCAGTACGAAGTAACACATGGTCTGAAAGCAGCCGGTGGGACTAGGGGAGGGTGTTGAGCCACGAGAGTAGTGGGAGGTGAGGTGGAAAAGAGCTCTGCTTCATCCTTGCCAGTTTTGAAGAAGCCATCCAAAATGGTCTGTGCGGACATATGCCCTTGTCGAGCATAAGCATTGTGGTGTTCTTAGTTCTGGAACGATCGTTGGGCACTGTGAAAATCGTCCCGCCAGTGACGGAGGAGGAGGACGGACACAGACAAGATGCAAAAACAGAGCCTTTTCTCTCAGTCGAATCAGAATGCGGACAGTTTCACAATACTTTATGGTCTTCATTAGGCAGTGGTTTGGGGTCCAGGCTAGTGCAAGGCGGCGACATCAGCTCTCAGGGTGCATCATCTCGGCCAAGTCAGGGTTGTTGAAGCGGTAGGAGGAGGAGGTATTTCCTGGACACTGGACATACCGTGTCCCTGCCTTGGGAAAGAGGTTGGCATGGGATTTGAGGCGGAGGTGGAAGATGAGGAAGATCGGTTTAGCTAGTGCCCCTCGACACCAGTGGTTGGGAAGTCAAGGCTCCATCTCTCAATAAGTGCTTGGTGCTCCATTTCCTCATCATGATCCTCCCATTAAGGCCCATCAAACTGAAACAACGTTACTGGGTGGCACCCTCCTCGATCCTGGTACAAAGCAAAATCAGCACTTTCCCTTCCAACACACCCAAATAGGAGTAAAAAATGAAGGAATTGGAGACCGTGCTGATTGATCAATGGAGACATCTGTGCGTCTGCTTACGTTTCTTCAAATTTCGCTGGTGGAGACAACATAAGCGACGTGATCGCTGTTAGGTGCAAGTAGGCGTTAGTGGCAGCAGCGGCATTGTGGCAGATGTATTGGGGTGATCCTCTGGCAAACCTTATTTACTCTACAACGCATGTATTGCAGGGCACAACATACAACACACGGAGACCAGCTTATGCTTCATGGTGCACGACTATCTGTGTCTCAACACGATGTTTATTCGATATGTTCCGGGACCCATCGACTTCTGTGTATCCAATTTGGATGATTGGCCGAGCTCGCTCGCCAGCATAGAGGTGTGTCTACACAGCAGCCAGCGTCATATCCTGTGCGCAAACTTCGTCGGGAGTCACAGTCAAAGCATTCGGCTTTCCACAGATAATGTGGATCGTTTGACTTTTTTTTCAAGATGAATGGGCATGGAATTCTGATGTTGTTGTGGCCCCCAATTGCCGAGGTTAACCGAGTAGTTGCGTGCTTCACATAACTCTTCAAACAGAAATGGTTCCACTTGTAAACATTTTTTTTAAATGATCTTTCTTACTGCAATTTTTATCCTCCATTCCCAAAAGGTTAATTTGGATTGGTTTTGCGGTGAGGAGGACTGTAAAAGAAACCAATTGTAAAGGTTTCATGAAAAAAACGTTATTGCATTTCATAACTTCATCTTTAAATTTGTTCTCAACTGTCAGTGGGTTTGGGGGTAATGTGCTGTGAGATACAACTATAATAAGGTCCTTTGGACAGATTGTGGCTTCTAAGTGGCATTTATCCTCAAATTTTTATACAGTTGGGCTGAGAATTCATTTTTATATTTTTTTTGGATCTTCATGTGCTGTGAAATGCAGCTATACTACAGGTCCTATTTTAAAAAATGTGGTTTCTAACAGACGTTTGTTCTTCACAATTGTCAACAGTGGCTGAAGGGTAATGTTTTGAATTTTATGGGGCATGGTGCTGTCAAAACCAGGAATAGGTAGGACACATATTGCAAAATGACTTGTTTTTGCAATATCTTTAACATAGCTGGCAATCCCTGTAGTGAGACAACCCATTTAATGCAATAAAAAAAAGATAAAGACGTGGTGGGATTCCATCCTATTTTAAAAATGTGTTTTCTAGCATTAAACTACTAAAAAACTTGCATGTACAAAATAGCTGATACAAATATTCCTCTGAATTTACAAGGGAAGGTATAGGAAGACTTGAAACAATGTAGGTTATGCTGAGGACATGGTGTATGGAGCACATTCACCACCCCAAGAACAGAGACAATGCCCTCCAACACGTTGAGTAAAACGAGGAAAAGAATGCCACGAAAAAGGGCAAACCCGGGGGAAAAAAGGAGCTCAACCACCGGCATTTCCAAATGAAGCTCGATTGGTCCGCACTCATAAAGGAGGGCAAGAGCTCTCGTAGAGGCAGAAATTTCTCAAACGCTACCCAGGTCTTGACTATGTACTGAGGAAGGCTGGAGGTCTTAGCTCTGCACTCTGCTTCAGCACGACTGTTTTCGTTGCTGTGTCATAAGGGAATTTTTGCCATGTTAATGGATGACGGATGCCAGCCTGGGCTCTCACTGCACCCACTGTAACTCAGGCCCTGCTAGCTAAACCCGCGTGTTTTAAAAGATGACGAACACTACCCTGGCTCTCACCACACCT
Source organism: Phyllomedusa bahiana (assembly GCA_025379985.1). Lineage (NCBI taxonomy): Eukaryota > Metazoa > Chordata > Amphibia > Anura > Hylidae > Phyllomedusa > Phyllomedusa bahiana. The sequence continues at coordinate 42,534 of JAODAL010019241.1, forward strand.
ACTGTAAAATCCGGCCCTGGCCAGTTGAAAAAAAAACCCGCGTGATCCACGTTTAACAGCCTCCACCCCCCTTGACATAATTTCCTTCAACCCACTGACAGTAGAAAAGCAGGATTTTCAGACAGGCTTCGTTGACCTACTGGGGACATCTGTTTTGTTTGCTTCACATTCTAATGTCACGGTGGAACAATGTCATCAGTAGAATGGCAAGTAGCTCTAGCAGCAGCAGTATTGGAAAACGAATTGTTTTTAATCTAGTTTATTTCTTATTGCGAAATTTTCTGCTGATGGTCCATAAGGGCACCGTGCGGGTTTTTTGGGTTATGCTGCGTACAGATATGGATAGTCAATGTCCAGTTCAACTGAAATGGTGGTTGAAAGACTCCTTTTTCTGGCACTTTTTTAATCTGCGGGTCATGCAGGTTTGGGGCTCATGCTGAGGCCCAGGACAGGTGTAGTCAATGTCCAGTGAAACTAAAATGGTGGTTCAAAGACTCCTTTTTCCGTCACTTTTTAATCTGTGGGTCAAACACGTTTAAGGGTCATGCTGTGTTCCAGGAGAGGGATAGTCAATGACCAGTTCAAGTAAAATGATGGTTCAAATAATACTGCCTTCTGGCACTTTTTAATTTGTGGGTCATGCAGGTGTAAAGGGGTTTTATCATTTCATTAAATGGCCTTCAGAATAAGGGGACAGTGAAAACAAGCAACTTTGCAATTGGATGTCATTAGCAAAGCTAATTCCTTATCTTGTGTTTTTGTTTACACTGATATCCAGTGCTGGTCGGATCCCACCTCCTTGTATTTCACTAGCTGATTTCGCCATTTACATTCAGTACAGCCCCTGGTCGTATTCACGGAGCGAGCATTCCTGTATCTCTCACTCAGAGTAAGGGACCGGCACATTTGCACTTTACGCAGCCAGAAGAAACAGAATTACACTGAAGGGCTTACACAATCAGGAAACAGCACAATTTGTGTCGCTCCCTGCCTGACTCAGAGTTAGGGGCCGTAGCAATTTCTCTCTGCACACCTAGCAGAAAGAGACAGCAGCAGATTCTACAATGAGAAATAGAGCTGGATTCAAATGTAACACATCTCCAGCTGTGAGAGAAGAGATCAGTGCTCAGTCTAGATTGAATGCAGCCTGTGGTATGTATACAGCTCTTACAAAATAAGACTGATAGGGAGAGACACAGTGACATGTGGACTCACAGAGAGAGAGAGGGAGGATAGTCTCGGGAGCGAGCAGGAACAGTGAAGGGGGCGATGATGTCACCCAGCTGGGAGGGGAAGAAACGCCCCTGCATTTCTAGAGTTGAGAAGCTGAGAGCAGTATGAATCAGCCGAACTAAGGAAGCGATACATCCCCTTTAAGGGTCATGCTGTGGTACAAGACAGGGATAGTGAATAGTCTGTGAGTTTTTTTCTGTGACTCTTGTTGCCTAATTGTCTTGTCTAAGATGTAGCACGTATCCAGTTTACTGTTGTGGATGTTAATTCAGCTTCTCCGCCTGTTTGGGTGTAAGAATGAAGGTGTTGTTCCTCTCCCATAGACTTTAATGGTCATCGGCGGTAATCTGTTATCAACTATCGGATATCATCATGATAATTGTCGATATCGACTATCGAATCGATAACGATAGTTGACACAATCGCTCATCACTATTCCTGAGCCCGTGCAATGATTTCTGGAAGCATTCCTGAGCCCGTGCAATGATTTCTGGAAGTAATCCTGATCCTAATTCTGGAAGTCTTCCTGAGCACGTGCAGTGATTTCTGGAAGTCTTCCTGAGCCCGTGCAGTGATTTCTGGAAGTCTTCCTGAGCCCATGCAGTGATTTCTGGAAGTCTTCCTGAGCCCGTGCAGTGATTTCTGGAAGTATTCGTGAGCCCGTGCAATGATTGCTGGAAGTATTCCTGAGTAGTGTTGATCGAACCGTTCGAGAAGAGTTAAGTTTGTGTCGAACATCTCGATATTCTCGAACCGGACATTTTACTGTTCATTTGAATAAATGTTCGAGTTTAAAATGCCACTTTAATAGTTTTCAGCGCCTTTCTGCACTTTTGGTGGCCATCCAATCAGTGTAGAGAACAGAGAAGTGTCAGAAACATCATCGGTGAAGTGTAGGGCTCTCAATGGCTGCTAAAATCACTTTATTGCGTTCTGAACGCCATTTTCAGCTCACTCTCTGTACTGTACAGACTGCTCTTAGTTAGATAGCATTTTCTTCTCCATAGCCAGCAATAGTTAGGGAGTTTGGTATTGCTGGCTGTATCTTTCCCACACCTAGAAGCTGTTATTTGGTGACATTTGCAGGATCACATAACACCTAACTCTCATATACATGGATATATATTATACAGAGTGCTTGGATTTGCTAAATCATACTCAGTGCCCAAAAGTTCAATTTTTGCAGTTTTGGGGTTCAGTAATTATTTAACACACCGTCACCAAATCTCCTATACAAAGAAATATATTTTAAATATTGCTTGGTTGGTAAAATTATTCTGAGTGGAGAAAAGTTATTTTTGGCAGTTTTGGAGGTGAAATACTTTTCAAATATACCGTGTGTTATTGTCATACAGCTGCATATCCAGGAAATAGAGTTCTCTCAGTTGCTAAATCTTACTCAATGCCAAAACGTGTAATTTTGCCAGATTTTAGGTCCACATAACGATGAACAATACAAGTTCAGTATTGTGATCCATATATATATATTGTAAGGGATCAGCTCGGTGGTATGGTAAGACAGGACCAGTCTTGAAATCTGTTTAGGCAAACAGGCGTTTATTTCAGCCTAAAACACATACAGCAACATAAACGTGGGCTTAACTTCAGCCAAAACGAGGGGAAACAAAACAATCTTACACAGTCCGTGTGGGACACTTACAGTCCTGTGTCCAGATCAGCCTCCAGGCTTCCTTGTCTCCCGCTGAGACTGGCATGTAGTCTGTTCCTGGGATCTTCTGTGTTGCACCACCAGCACTCTCCCAGCTTCACAGACAATCAATCACACACCCTCCCACCTGATCTCCAGACTTACATACAGCCGCCAAACTCTGGCCCTGGACCCTGAAGATGTGGGAGCAGTCACCCACCCAACTCTATGACTGCTCCTGTGAAAACCAGACCCAGACTATTTGCTCTGCAAGCATACTAACAGAAAATGTATGTCAGAAACCTACCGCTGCTGACACCTGAAATTACAGGTTTTCACCTCACCAATGCCAGGGTCCTTGGTGACACATATCTCTGGTCCACCACAATCCCTTTTGTCCTCTTACATACCCCCCCGCCCAAGACCGTGGTTCTGGGCACCTTTAGTTTTTGAAAGGCCCCTTCCTCATCTGGGGACCATTTAATCGCGGCTGACTTGGCTCCTTTTGTCAGGTCGGTGAGGGGCACCGCTATCTCTGCGAAATTGGGAATGAACCGTCTATAGTACCCCACAATTCCCAGGAACGCCCTGACCTGTTTCTTGTTCCGGGGACGGGGCCAGCTTTGGATGGCTTCCACTTTATTGAGTTGAGGTTTGATCACTCCTCGCCCCACGATGTACCCTAAGTACCGGGCTTCTTCCATTCCTATGGCCGATTTGCTGGGGTTAACCATATGGCAGAACTAATAATAAATGGGATATTTTTAAAAACATCCTAGGCTACCACTGTGAGAGGTACATACCTTATGGTAATAAAAAAATTAGAAACAGGAAAAACCCAATGTGGATCAACAGGGATGTAAAAGAGGCAATAAAAAACAAAAAGAAAGCGTTTCACCTACTAAAACAGGAGGGCAGTGAAGAGGCACTAAGAAGCTATAGGGAAAAAAAATAAAGTGTGTAAAATAAAGATAAAGGAAGCAAAGCTGGAGATGGAAAGACATATCGCTATAGAAAGTAAAACTAACCCAAAATATTTTTTTAACTATATAGATAGTAAAAAGATTAAAACAGAAAATGTTGGCTCTTTGAAAATACTGAGGGAGAGACAGTAAGAGGGCGATGAGAAAAAAGCAAACGTATTAAACACTTTTTTCTCCACTGTATTTACCGAGGAGGATGACTTCCTGTTGAACAGAGAGATGTTGGTAAACTCCAACTTAAAAGTTTCTTGTCTAACCCAGGAAGAAGTGAGCCCGTCTTAGGAAGATTAAAATAGACAAATGCCCAGGTCCAGATGGCATACACCCACGTGTCCTATGAGAGTTAAGTGATTTCATAGATAGGCCCCTATTCTTAATATTCATGGACTGTCTAATAACGGGGTATGTCCAAAAGGATTGGCGCATAGCAAATGTGGTGCCAATATTCAAAAAGGGATCAAAAATTGATCCAGGAAACTATAGGCCAGTAAGCTTAACCTCTGTTGTAGGTAAAATATTGAAGGTTTTCTCAGAGATGCTATCCTGGAGTATCTCACTGAAAATAAATGTATAACGCCGTTCCAGCATGGGTTCATGAAGGATCGGTCCTGTCAGACTAATCTCATCAGCTTCTATGAGGAAGTCCATGCTAGTCTTTCACCAAACCCTACCTCTAAAATTTACCTTTTATTGATATATTCTTAAAAAAATTACAAATCACTAATAAACAACTAAGATACCTATGCGAATCTAAATTTCTATCCCTTATCTATTCCCTAGACAAAACCTAACAAAAGCAGGGTCATCGTCCCAAAAAGGACGGCCCCACCTCAGGAAACTAACCCTAAAAAATCCTAATTATCCCTCTACTGTATCTCAGTCCCTTCCACTTTACAGATGCACTTTCAATATAGGCATAATCATAGACAGGGAAATGAAGATAATAACCAGTTTAGCTTCCCTCTAATTACAGCCCTTCATAATTATCTATACTTTTTAATTATCCTTCCTACTCATAGAGGGACTATACAGATACACTCAGGCATATAAACAGTCTTGTCTCATCCTCTAATGAGGGATTAAATAGATAACTCAATCTGTATTCATCATACGCCCCTACCCAGTAGCCGAAAAAATATCCCATGGGACCGAGGAGACCCATCTCTGTTGCTTGATAAGGTCGTCTTACTAACATAGATACAGTGATCGCAGGAATGTGACCGAAGGGATCTTTTTTCAGCTACTGGGTAGGGTCGTATGGTGAATACAGATTGAGTTATCTATTTAATCCCTCATGAGAGGATGAGACAAGACTGCTTATATACCTGAATGTATCTGTATAGTCCTTCTATGAGTAGGAAGGATAAAAAAGTATTGATAACTATGAAGGGCTGTAATTAAAGGGAAGCTAAATTGGTTATTCTCATCATAACCATATCAGGAGATTGATAAGCTTGCAGTGTGAACATAGATAAAGAGATCTTATGAAAGATATTTTTTATGCTACTGGGTCGGGTCGTATGATGAATACAGATTGAGTTATCTATTTAATCCCTCATTAGAGGATGAGACAAGACTGTTTATATGCCTGAGTGTATCTGTATATTCCCTCTTTGTGTAGGAAGGATAATTTATATGTATAGATAATTATGAAGGGCTGTAATTAGAGGGAAGCTAAACTGGTTATTATCTTCATTTCCCTGTCTATGATTATGCCTATATTGAAAGTGCATCTGTAAAGTGGAAGGGACTGAGATACAGTAGAGGGATAATTAGGATTTTTTAGGGTTAGTTTCCTGAGGTGGGGCCGTCCTTTTTGGGACGATGACCCTGCTTTTGTTAGGTTTTGTCTAGGGAATAGATAAGGGATAGAAATTTAGATTTGCATAGGTATCTTAGTTGTTTATTAGTGATTTGTAATTTTTTTAAGAATATATCAATAAAAGGTAAATTTTAGAGGTAGGGTTTGGTGAAAGATTTACAGTGATAAGATTTAAGCACAAACTCTTGGGGTATTTCTTTATTTTCAGTGATTTTGGAAGTCCGTGCTAGACTGGATCGGGGTGAGGCACTGGATGTCATATATCTAGATTTTTCTAAAGCATTTGATACGGTGCCACATAAAAGGTTGGTAAATAAAATGAGAATGCTTGGACTGGGGGAAAATGTGTGCAAGTGGGTAAGTAACTGGCTCACTGATAGAAAACAAAGGGTAGTAATTAACAGTACATACTCAGACTGGATCGCTGTTACTAGTGGGGTACCACAAGGGTCAGTATTGGGCCCTATCCTCTAACATTTTCATGAATGATCTTACACAGGGATTACACAGTAGAATATCGATCTTTGCAGACGATACTAAGCTCTGTAAAGTAATCAACACAATAGAGGATAATATGTTATTACAAAGGGATCTGGATAAGTTTGAGGCCTGGGCAGGGAAATGGCAGATGAGGTTTAACACTGATAAATGCAAGGTTATGCACATGGGGAAGAGAAATCCATTACATAATTACATGTTTAAATGGAAAAACACTGGGTAAAAGTGAAAATGGAGAAGGATTTGGGGAATCCTGGTGGACAGTAACTTAATTGTAGCAGCCAGTGTCAGGCAGCAGCAGCCAAAGCAAATAGGATCATGGGGTGCATTAAAAAGGGGCATAGATGCACATGATGAAACATTATTCTCCCATTATACAAGTCACTGGTTAGCCCCACACATGGAATATTGTGTACAGTTTTGGGCACCCAAGTGCACAGGAAAGACAATTGTAGAGCTTGAAACAGGTACAAAGGCGGGCAACCAAAAATAATTAAAGGCCGGGGTGGACTACAATACCCAGAAAGATTACAAGATTGGGGTTATTTAGTTTAGAGAAAAGACGGTTTTCGGGGGACATAATAAATATTTTAAATAAATAAAAGGTCAATATATAGATATATCCCAATATTTATTTATTCCCAGGACTGTATCAAGAAAAAGGGGGCATCCTTTAAGTCTTGAGGAACGAAAGTTTCTACATAAACATAGAAAGGGATTCTTTAACTGAAAAGCAGTGAGACTATGGAATTTTTCTGCCAGAGGACTTGTCATGGTGAATTCAATAACCGAGTTCAAAAAGGGTTTGGATGCATTTCTGGAGCGTAATAATATAACAAGTTAAGTGACTAGGATTCAGGAGAGGGGTCATTGATCCAGGGATTTTTCTGATTGCCAGATGGAGCCCAGGAAGGAATTTTTCCCAAAAAATGAGGACAATTGGCTTCTACCCCATTGGGGTTTTTTCCCTTTCCCCCTCTGGATCAACACCTTAGCACAACAGGCTGAACTAGATGGACGACTTGTCTTTTTTAGCATTACAAACTATGAAACTATGAAACTCCGCCTTCAGTAACGCCTCCAGGACAGCCCGAACCTTAAACAGATGACTTTCCCAGTCCTGACTAAAGATGATTATGTCATCCAGATAGGCTGCCGCATATTTCCTGTGGGGCGCAATCCCCGGGTCCATGGCCCTCTGGAACGGGGCCGGGCTCCCTTTTAAGCCAAAAGGCATCTGGACATACTGAAAAGACCCTTCAGGTGTGGAGAACGCTGTCTTCTCCCTAGCCTCCTTTGATAATGGAATCTGCCAATACCCTTTGGTAAGATCCAGGGTCGTGATATACCGAGCTGGACCCGTCTCTCTATTAATTCATCACCCTGGGCATGGGGTAGGCATCTACCTTAACACCTCGTTAGTTTACGATAATCTTACAAAATTGCCATTCCCCATTGGGCTTCGGACGAGGACTATGGGATTTAACCACCCACTTTTTGATTCCTCGATTACCCCTAGGGCCAACATCCTTTGGACCTCCTTCGCAATGATCTCCCTGCGAGCCTCGGGAAATCTATAGGGTTTTAATTTGACCCTTACCTTGGGGTCAGTGATTATCTCATGCTCAACTACAGTGGTTCGACCTGGGGATTCTGTAAATAAATCTCTATTCTGTAGTAGCAACTGTTTACACCTCTGCTTCTGAGATGGCGACAGGGTCTCCGCCACTTTGACCTCTTCAATGGCTGGGGTTCGTTGGGCGACCGCACATGGGGCTTCTAGAGTGTCCCTATCTTTCCGGGGTTTTTAAAAAACAAATTCACAATGATACACTTGGTAGGGTCTTCTTCCTGCCTGGTTGGTGTAACCCTGTAATTTTCCCTTTCACCACTTTTTTGACTACCTCGTACAGCCCTTGCCATTTTGCGAGGAATTTGTTTTCCCTACTGTGGGCACCAGCACCAGAACTCGGTCTCCCGGGGTTAAACTGCTGAGAAGCGGGCTGACCTATTATAGCCCTTGCCTGGGCCTCCTGAGCCGAAGAAAGATGCTCCTTCACAATAGGCTCACCGGGCTATCCCTCCTGAAACTGGGAGATATGCTCTAATTACACTTTTATACGCGGTATGACCTCCCCTTCCCAGGTCCCTTGGCAACATCCAACAACCCCCTGGGGTTCTGCCATATAACAACTCAGATGGGAAAACCCTGTGGATGCTTGGGGGAAACCTCCCTGATGGAAAACGGCAGATAGGGTAGTAGATAATCCCAGTCTCGACCATCCTTTTCGACTACTCGTTTTAACTAGCCTTCGGGGTCTTATTAAAACGTTTAAACCAGCCCATCTTTTTTGGGGGATGATAAACAGAGGTGCGGAGCTGGGTAATTTTTAACACTTTACAGAGGTCCCGCATCACCCTCGAAAATGAACGGTCCCCTGACAGTCAAAATTTCCTTGGGTATCCCAACCCTGGAAAACATCTGAAACAACTCCTTGGCTAATGCCCTTGGAGGAAGTATTTCTGAGTGGAACTGCCTCTGGGTACCGGGTTGCATAATCGACGACGACCAGGATATACTGGTGTCTTCTGGCTGATTTTCCACCATTGGTCCTACTCAAATCCATGGCAATTCTATCAAAGGGTACCTCAATAATCGGAAGGGGTATCAGGGGGCGGGCGGAAGTGGGCTACCAGGAGGGATCTGGCATACGGGGCAGGACTGCAATATCCTGAACCTGTCGGTGAAGCCCCGGCCAATAGAATCTTTTAAGGACCCTTTTCCCCTGGGTTTTATCTGACCCCAAGTGCCCCCCTAACACATGGGAATGACCAGGTCGATCACCATCTTCCGGTATGGTTTAGGCACTACGAGTTGTTTCTACCCAACTCATCCTGACGTTTTGTCACCCATATAGCAGATCCCCGTCATGGCAAAATGGGGGTACCTCTTTTTCCCCCCAGGCCCTTGGGGGACCCCATTTACTAACCACCACACTACTTCGGGCCGTTTTCAAGGTCTCATCCTGGAGTTGGGCAACCCAAAGTTTTCCCGGGATACCTCCAAGTCGGGGGCCACGTCATCAGGGGTTTTCCTCTTCATTATCCCCGAGCAACACAGACAAGGAAACTCCCCGGTCCCCCTCTGATAAAAAGCCCGCCAGCGACGGCCGGTATCCTGCCGGGCCTCCTGACGGGGCAATTGGTTCTTTGGTAGTACCTGTGCCCACAGAGGCCAAAACAGAGGAAAAATCCTGCCCGATATAACGTCATACATCAATCCTGGACCACCCCTACCTGGTGGGACCTAACTCCCCTGCTCTGTTTCCAAAGGTTTACCCGAGCCACTGGGTAACCCTTAGGGTCCCCATGAATACAGGTAAACCCCTACACTCTTCCCTGGGATCACTTCATGTGTAATAGCACTGAGAGGAGCGTAACCCGACTCCCTGAGTCCAACAGGCCTAAACCGGAGTCCCATTTAACCGTCACTTGGCAGAACGGGGAACCCCCCACTTCCGTGCAGGAACCGCTCCACATACGGTGTGGGCAAACAAGGACGACCTTCGTCCTGCTGCGCAGTCCACGGTTCCGTAGTATGGGGCACTGGAAACCCTAAAGTCCTGGGGCATGGCAACCCCAACAAACCACATCCCGGAGTCCCCCTCTTGTTCCCGGGGTTTCTGGAATCCCCCCTGCCTTTAGGGCGACTCAGCTGAAGACTCTGCTGTCCTGGTTTCTCAGAGTCTTTTGGGCTTTCCCAGTATGAGTCTTCCTCCAGTGTCAGTTTTTGCAACGCTTCCCTCACGTTCCTTCGGGCATTGTGTACGTTGCTAGTCACTGGGGGCGCTGGCTTTTCCCGATCACCTGTTCAATCAGCAACCGGTTGGTTTCCTGCTGAGCCTGCATGGCCTCTGCATGGGCTTGCTGTTGCACTTGTAAAGCCTCTTTATGGGTCTGCTGCTGTTGAGCCATGGCTTGCTGCTGCTGTGCATTTGCTTGCACTAGGTGTTTAATTGGTTCCTCCATGGAGGCTGATGTAGTGGAGATCTCAGTTGCAGCCTTAACCCAGGACATTACTAAAGTAACAAACAAAAAAAAAACAAGCTGCCACATCAGTCTCTTCAGACAAAAACTGTGTCTGTTAGCAGTAGCAAACTTTAGGCTCCGGCCCTTTAAATGTCCCTGCTGTACCCTTCTATGCACTGTTGTAATGCAGCACAACCAGTGCCAGAGATGCCCATTGCATACCTCCACCAATTGTAAGGGATCAGCTCGGTGGTATGGTAAGACAGGACCAGTCTTTTAAATCTGTTTAGGCAAACAGTGCGTTTATTTTTAGCCTCAAACAAAATTTGCAACATAAACGTGGCTTAACTTCAGCCAAAAACGAGGGGAAACAAAACAGTCTTCCAGTCCGTGTGACACTTACAGTCCTTTGCAAACAGCCCTCCAGGCTTCCTTGTCCTCCCGCTTTTAGATGTGTGTAGTCTGGTTCTTGGATCTCCCGTGTTGCACACCCAGCACTCTCCCAGCTTCACAGACAAATTCCAATCACTACACCCTCCCACCTACTCACAACTTACATACAGCCGCCAAACTCTGGCCTGGACCCTGAAATGTGGGAGCAGTCCACCACCCAACTCTGACTGCTCCTGTGAAAACCGACCCAACTATTTGCTCTGCAAGCATACTAAACAAAAAGTATGCCAGCAACCTACCGCTGCTGAACCCTAAATTACAGTTAAATCCCCCTCACCAATGGCCTGGGTCCTTGGTGACCATATTCCTTTGGGCCACCACAATCCCTTTGTCCTCTTACAATAAATATTAAAAATATAAATATATATATTAATATTATATATAAAATTATAAATAAATAAATATACTTCCCCTTTTTTTTTAAAAATATCTTGTGCCAAAACCAAGCTAATTTTTAGCTTTTGAAAGGTGGAAATTTGAGGGGGTAAGGGGCAAGGAGGGGGGTGGAATGGGAAAAAGAGGGAAAAAAACAAGGGGCCCCTTCCATGCTCTGGACAAACAACCCAAACAAGCAAATCGAAGTCCCAGGACCGTCACCGTCATCGCTTTCTCATTCCCTGTCATTTTTACGAACACTCGCCAAACTGTTCTTCAGTGGTTTTTCAACCCTGCATCCAGCCTTTACCTCCTCTCCTCTCAGTCACAGCCAAAACCACATCATCCAACTTGAAGCAAACTTTTTTCAATTGTCACAACCCAATATACAGACCCCTCAAATAACATATTCGAACGCTCTCTGATCACACGTCGTTGGGGTCAGAAGGGATTTCAAAATCAAAAGGGCAAACATATTTTGTCTACTCCGACACCCAATCGCTGATGCCCTCAGAGGAGAAGGAAGCTGGTCCAGTGGTCAGTAATGCCTCGCAATGCTTGTTGCTTCTAGCCCGCGGCTTGAGGATGTAGACTGTGAGGAACAGGGGAATCCCCTTCCAGTTCCCCGGGACCAGCCCTTTTTGTACCCGGGGGGACATAAGAAACGCTTTTTACCCAAAAACCAAAAGCCTAATGTCGGCATTTTCCAGGCTATTGGGCCCTTTAAAAAGGTTTTCCCTTTCCGCTTTGGGGGGATAAAAAAGGTTCTCTAGTCTGGCCCGGGGAAACCCCCAATAAAAAGCTAGGCAAGCATTTCTGCCCGAAAAGCTTCCCTGCCCTGGCCCGCCCATTTCAAAAAATCTCCACACTTGGCTCATCTGTGCCACCAAAGTCCATCTCACTACAGACCAGGACAGAAAGCACGGTCAAAGGGCGTTTTTATCCTTGAAAGCTAACGGGGGGAGTTTGGGAATGACAGCCCCTCGTGATGGGCTCGGCCGATACTCTTCAACACTGCTGGGATGGGGCCGAGTCCAGATCAAAATTGTATTCTGCTGCTGCCAACAGCTAGATTTACAAGTCTTATGGCTGAATTTATTCTGAAATATACACCTGTATGACCTTGATGTGCACTGCATACACCTCTTACTCCTCCTCCTTGTAGCCCTCCAAATCTTTATTTTTTAAATGCCTCCACCTGTATTGCCACCAAATGTACCAAGTCCTGTTATCCTGAACCTTGTTGTTCCCCATTGCCATGTTCTTGCTGCCACCAATGGTACTGCTGCCTAATCTTGTCAAAGCTGAACCTCCATGTTCCCCCATCGGCATGTTCTTGCTGCCACCAATGGTACTGTCGTCTAATCTAGTTAAACCAGAACCTCCATGTTTCCCATTGGCATGTTCTCGCCGCCACCAATGGTACTGCCGTCTAATCTAGTCCAGCCTGCAGACACGTAAATTGAAGTTCTTGGGCCCTGGTGCAGAAAGTGAACTCCCTCTCCCCCCGTTAATAAAAATTAACTCGAACATCTTCTCCCATTGACTTTAATGGAGTTCGAATTGAACCTCGAACCGAGTACCACTACTGTTCGAAGTTCGACTCGAACATTTTACTGTTTGCTCATCTCTGTTCCTGAGCCCGTGCAATGCTTTCTGGTAGTATTACTGAGTTCAGTTCTGGAAGTATTCCTGAGCTCGTGCAATAATTTCTGGAAATCTTCTTGAGCCTGTGCAGTGATTCCTGGAAGTATTCCTGAGCCCGTGCAGTGATTCCTGGAAGTATTCCTGAGCCCGTGCAGTGATTCCTGGAAGTATTCCTGAGCCCGTGCAGTGATTCCTGGAAGTATTCCTGAGCCCGTGCAGTGATTCCTGGAAGTATTCCTGAGCCGGTGCAATGATATCTGGAAGTATTCCTGAGCCTGTGCAATGATTTCTGGAAGTATTCCTGATCTCCTGCACTGATTTCTGGAAGTACTCCTGAACCCAAGCAGAGATATTTATGACCAATTTATGCCTGTTTTTAATGCAGTAACCTTCAGCATTGTCCCTTGTGCACAGTCATGTATGCAGATTTACTAAATCTTTTGATGATACTATGTACTGGAGATAGTGGGGTATTCAAAGTTTCTGCTATTTTATATTGAGGAACACTTTTTTTAAAATTGTTACACAATTTTTAGACACCGTTTTTCACAGATTTTTGACCATATTTGATTTTGAGAAACTCTGCCTCTCTAACCTGCTGTTATTATATATAGTCAGTAGGGCCTTTTACTTTTCCAGCCTTTTGTTATGAGATGTGTCACTTCCATGAATTTCTAAATTAGGTAATTTTTTTATATGAAATGGGGAAATGTTTAGCTTTCACCTTCTGATCTGTGACCTTGTTCTGTTGTGAATAAAATATGGCAATAAGATATTTCCGGATCATTTCCTTATTTTCTTAATATTTTATATGAGTGTTAAGATGCCGCGGTTGAATTCACTGTGATATCTAAGTAGTGAACAGCACTGTGATATCTAAGTAGTGAACAGCAAACAAACAAAATGATTGCCAGCTCACCACTCTCATGTAGACAGGTTGCACGGAGCTTTGCGGCAGGCAGTCGGGCGATACAGATGAAAGAAGATGCGTGATCCAGCATGCCTTAAAATGGAAGTCTTCCTTTATTTAACAATCGTTAAAAATTTGGCACGTCAGGACAGGTAATGGGATGCTGACATGTTTCGAGCACAAGACTCTTAATTATAGCAAGTAGCGAGTCTTCTCCATATTTAATTGCCCTTGGTGGTCATCTACCTCTGCCTACCTGTCACCCGGCCCCGATAGTAGTTTAGGTTTAAAACGATCTTTCTTGTTCATGCACTAGTCAAAAAACAGGTCAGGTTACAACATATACAAAACTAACTCCTAGCTGCCTCCAATTAACATTACGGTCTCCCACTAACCCCTGGCTGCTCTAGCAACATCACTAACCCTTGGCCCCTTCTAATATCAGTATCCCTCGCTAACCCCTGGGTCCCTCACTAAGTCTTGGCCACCTCCAACTAACATTAGGGCTCCTCACTAACCTCTGGCAACCTCCAACTAACATTAGGGCTCCTCACTAACCTCTGGCAACCTCCAACTAACATTAGGGTCCCTCACTAACCCCTGGCAGCCTCCAATTAACATTAGGGTCCCTCACTAAACCATGGCTGCCTCCAACTAACATTAGGGTCCCTCACTAACCCCTGGCAGCCTCCAACTGACATTAGGGTCCCTCACTAACACCTGGCTGCCCCCAACTAACATTAGGGTCCCTCACTAACTGCTGGCAGCCTCGAACTAACATTAGGGTCCCTCACTAACCCGTGGCAGGGTCCATCACTTACGCGAGCTGAGGCTACTGCTCTGCACCTTAAAACAATTCTAATGATTAGGTAAGGTTTAAAACTGATGGCTTTCTTCTTCATGCACCAGTTAAAAACAGACCGGGGTACATCATATACAGCAATAACCTCTGGCTGCCTTTAACCAACATTAAGGTCCCTCACTAACCCTCTCCACCCAGGCTCAGCTCCACCAGCTTTTCAGGTCTACTAACTTTTCCCCAATGGCATTATAGTGAAAACCTAAATTATTTGAAGGAATGTATCGTGTGAGCAAAAAAATTAAAAACATATTTCCTTTCTCTTAATTTCTTGGGTATTTTACTTGTTTAACTTGAAATGTTAAACAATGAAGCATAAAGTCAAAGATGTCCTCTAGGCACAGATCATTGATTACTGTCTATATGCAATGTTAATTTCCAGAAGGAGGATAAAGGGAACTTGTCACATTAAACATATTATCTGATCTGGGGGCCATGTGATATCGCCGTATTAGCTGAACAGACTGATACATTGTTCTGCAGTAAAAGATTCAGCAAAACTTGGAGTTTATTCATTTTAACTTACTGCTTATTTTGGGTTAAAGAGTCCGGTAGGCAGTCTTATACAAGGTAACCTGTCAATCACTGATGAGTGTGCATGCAGAAATAGTTGTTGATCACTGGTAAGACCCTGTGGTGTTTCTTGTGAACAACTTTATTATGATCAACTTACCAGACCTCTGGAAAGAAAGGGCTCCTCTGTGGGTTGTCTCTTGTTGGGGATATAAACAAGGGGTGACTCGGTGTGTCATCTCCTGTAGGGTATATAAACATGGGGCTCCTCCATGAATAGTCTCCTGTAGGGGATGGAAACAAGGGGCTCCTCTATGGGTATTCTCCTGAAAGGGATGGAAACAAGGGGCTCCTCCATGGATAGTCTCCTGTAGGGGATGGAAACAAGGGGCTCCTCTATGGGTATTCTCCTGAAAGGGATGGAAACAAGGGGCTCCTCCATGGGAATTCTTCTGAAGGGGATGGAAACAAGGGGCTCCTCCATGGATAGTCTCCTGTAGGGGATGAAAACAAGGGGCTCCTCCATGGGTTGTCTCCTGTATGAGATGGAAACAAGGGGCTCCTCCATGGGTTGTCTCCTGTAGTAGATGGAAACAAGTGGCTCCTTCATGGATAGTTTCCTGTAGGAGTTGGAAACAAGGGGCTCCTCCATGGATAGTCTTCTGTAGGGGATGTAAACAAGAGTCTCCTCCATGGGTTGTCTACTGCGGAGATGGAAACAAGGGTCTCCTTCATGTTTTGTCTCTTGAAGGGGATATAAATATGGGGCTCCTTTATGGTTTGTCTCCTGAAGGGGATATAAACATGGGGCTCCTCCATGAATATTCTCCTGTAGGGGATGGAAACAAGGGGCTCCTCCATGGATAGTCTCCTGTAGGGGATGAAAACAAGGGACTCCTCCATGGGTAGTCTCCTGTAGGGGATGGAAACAAGAGTCTCCTCCATGGGTTGTCTACTGTGGAGATGGAAACAAGGGTCTCCTTCATGTTTTGTCTCTTGAAGGGGATATAAATATGGGGCTCCTTTATGGTTTGTCTCCTGAAGGGGATATAAACATGGGGCTCCTCCATGGATAGTCTCCTGTAGGGGATGGAAACAAGGGGCTCCTCCATGGATAGTCTCCTGTAAGGGATATAAATAATTCTCCTCCATAGATATTTTTCTGTAGGGGATGGAAACAAGGGGCTCCTATATGGGTTGTCTCCTGTAGGAGATGGAAACAAGGGGCTCCTCCACAGAAAGTCTCCTGTAGGGGATGGAAACAAGAGTCTCCTCCATAGATAGTCTGCTGTAGGAGATGGAAACAAAGGGCTCCTCCATGGATAGTCTTGTTGTGTATGGGAACAAAGATTATATATATGTGTGATCCTTTGTGTCTCTATTTTAATGTATTAGTTAGTAAAATACCCCCATATAAACATTATAAAAAAAATAATGGGCCCACATACTTGTTTTTTTCAGAAATGTAAAAGCGTAGGTTTATCTTTGTCTTTAATGTTTTAAAACAAAAGGGCTCCCGAGTAGTTTTGTTTAGATCTTTCGTGTAACCCAAGTTGGGCCCCTTTCCTAGTCAGAATTTAAAACCCCTGTTTTCGGGAACTTTCCCCTTAAAGCTGTGAGGGGGTTGGTTTTAGTTAAGGACGTGAAAATAGCCCCTCACAGCCACCCTAAGGGGGAAATGCCTTCTTATCAAATTTTTTGCAAAAGGGTTTTAAAACCCACCTTTTTTGTGAATAAAATCAGAAAGCTTTTTCATAGCGAAAAGGCCCATGTTGTAGGGTTTTTTCTGGGTGCCCCCTTTTGTTTTTTTTTAAAAGAAAATTTTGAACCCCCACAAGGACAGGATACCCCCTTTTTAAGGTATTTATCTATTACAGATGCCCTTGCAAGGGGGGCATGGGCTTAGATCTAAATTTTTTTAACCAAAAAACTAAACTGGTGGCTTCTATTTGGGGGAAAGGGGGAGGGTTTAAGGGCGCCCCCCAACCTTTTCCCTGAAATTGTCCGGGTTTAAGAAAGGGTTTAAACTTTGCTTATCGAGCAGATTGCCCCCGTTTTGTGGGGTTTTGTATTTATGTTTCTTCGGTTTTTGGTTAGATCACGGCTGACGGCAACGGTGGGCCCCCATGCTTTTTAAACCCTTTAGGGCCCTGTAAAATTTAAAACTCCTTTTTGGGGAAAAATTTTTTCTTTTTTATGTGTATTGAATTTTTTTAAAAACCTTATTAAAAAGCAAAGCGGGGAAAGAAAGGGTTTTAAAATTTTCACCTGGGGAAATAAACCGGGGGCCAAAAACCCCCATAGAGGGGGTCATTTGATTTTTTGAAAATCTCTCGATGGAAGATAAAACGGGAATTCTGGGCCCTGCTCGCAAAGGTAGTAAACGGGTTTCAGCGGCTTGGGGAGAAAAAGAATCTTGTAAAAATTTTGGAATTCATTTGATTTTGGAATTTTAATTTCCCGGTTTTCCCCTTTGTAGGGGAAAAAGTGAGAAACCGGATAAAATGGGTTTCATCACGTTCGTTTACGATGTATTGTCTTGTATGTCCAAAAAAGTGAAAAACTTTTGATTGTAGAAACAAAGAAACAAAGAAGTTTGGTATGTGAGTTTTGAGTTTATTGCACAGGCCATCTGCGGGTTTTTAGAGGTAAGAATGTTAGAGAAGAGCTCTTGTTGTTTGGGAAAAAAGAAAGGGTAAAGTAGCCCCTGAAAAATTTTGCAAGTAGCTGAAGTGTGTTTTAAAGCCCCTCAAAAAATTATTGGTTGATAAGAGAATGGAAATGCCCTGGGGTTTTATACAGAAAAAAGGGTAGTTTTAAAGGGTTTTGGAATGTTTGTTGAGGGCCTGAATCCTGGTACATTTTAAATTAGATGGTTTCATAAAAAAGGGGTGGGCCCGGGGGGTGCAGCTCCCAGTTTTCATCCCCCAGGAAAAATTTTTTTTGAAAAAAGGAAAGTGGGAATATGTGGGGGGGGGGGGGGGGGGGGACCCCCTTGTAATGGTGGGGGGGATTTTGGTCCTGGGGGTGGAGAGCAAAGTTGGGGGTTTTGGGACGGGAACTGTTTCAAAAAAATAGGGAAACCACGCCCCAAAAACCCGGGCCACCTTGCCCACAATCACCCGGGCCCCCCGAAACCCAAACCCCTACTGCTCCAGCCCTGCCCGGGTAAAAACCCAGAACCTGAATTTTAAACCCCACTGCCCCCCCCTTCCAGTCATTCCTTACCCCCGGCCCCCCTACTCTCCCACGGGATGCCCAAAAATCCTTTCCTTCGGGTTAATGCCCCCGCCTTTCCCGGGGTCACCACTTTCATTTCCCCTGGACCAAGATGGGGGAAACATAGTTTGTATGCCCAATTATGGATTGGCAGATATTGGGGTATATGGTGACCAACCCACCCAAACCCTACAGTGGAAAACCCCTCATGGTACTGGGAAGAGATACAGGGGGACAGGCTCTAACAGAGAGGAGACTTGATAAAAGGGAAAAACAAAGGGGAAATGAGCTCATAGGACAAGTCAAGAAATTTTGGGCTTGCTGTTTCCCGGGGGAACCCAGTGAACCCACGCTTAGCACCCCCCGGGAAGCCACGGGAAAGGAAAGCGTCAGCTGACCAGTGGAGAGGGCTCGGGAATTGATAGGGGGCCCCCCTTAATTCACCGGCCTACTGAAAGGGGAAGGGGTGCGAAGGCCCAAACATATTATTTTACTTTACTCACCGAGTCAAGTGTCGGGGTTTAAAAAAGTAAAATTTAAACGGGCCCGGGAAGAAAAAACCCTATGTCCTTTTACAGAAAGATTTATGGTCTTTGTCAGGGGTTTTAAAGCAGGGGATTCACCGGGCCCATTGTGGCTGAATCCCTAAAAAGCCGTCAGATAGGGAAAAATGAGGCGCTGCTGTTCCAGAGTGTACTGTTTTGGTGAACAGCTAAAAACAAGGGGGCCGGGGACAGACTTTCAATAGGGGGTTGACACTGACAGTTTTCCCAATCAGGATAAAGGAAACAGTGGGAAAACCATGCACGGATGTTCAATTTTCTCTGATTTAGGTTTTTTTCCCTTGAGAAGCCCATCTCGGATTTTGGGACCGGGGTTTTTGGGGATGGCCTGCGGGAAACCCCAAAAACAAAGAAGCTGAAGTTGGTTGGGGCCCCGGGAGTACAAGACCCAAACCAGTTATAGGGCCCGGCCCCTAGTGGAAAAAGGCTTTAGGCAATCTCCTGCGGGATATGTGGTGATGAAAGCCTGCTCCTTTGATGGGGGGCCCTGACACATAGGGAGGACCCTGGGGGCCTACAACCAAAAACCAAAAGTTTTACTTGCTTGAAATTGAAACCCAGGAAGGGACACGGGCCCCCCCTGCAAAAAAAAAAAAGGAGGAAACCAAAAACTAGGAAACCAGCCCCTGCCCCTGATGTCTGCCCTTTTCCCCTGAACCCCACATCCTTGGGAACAGGGTACCCATCTTTGCAAATTCTGGATGGGGGCAGTGAAGAAAAATTTCCCCTTCCCCCTTTTTTGAAGTGTTAGACCCTTCCAGAAGCTAAGAAAGTTTATTCCCCCAGTCCCCCTGAAAAGGCCCCCGGGCCTCCCCAGAAACCTTAAATTTTCTTTGTATGGGAAAGGGGGAAAAAGGCCCTGGCCCTGGGAGTTCTAGCACAGGCCATGGGGGGCCGGGGAAACAACCAGCGGGGATACTACCCTGAAAGGGGACGGGGACCCAGCTGAAAGGGGGAGGACCTTCCAATTTACAGACTCAATTTCCCGCCCAAGTGCGGGTGGAAAAAGGAAGGGGTTTATGGGTAGGGGCCCCGGCCCCCTTCATCCTTCTGGCCCCCACGTGACACCCTCCGTTTTTTCTAAACCCAATGGTTTCTTCATCAGCACACATCTCAGGCTTTGTATTCTCTCCTCCTCCCGGAAAAAGTCAATTGGGGCGCTGTTGTTTTTCTTCACCCAGCCACCTTATTTTCCCCTTTTCCCAAAGGGGGGAATGGGGAATGAAGGGGAAATTTTGGAAGAATCCGGTGCACATAAAGAAAAGCCAGATTGCTTAAAAAATCATAAAAGATTTTGAAAAACAGGGGAAATATCCCGTGAGCACATCACACGCAGTGTTGGGAGCAAAGTCTGCCATTTGATAAGTCAGCCCAAGAAGAGGGGCCACCCATGCGTTTGGCAGGGGGGCCCAAAATGGCCCAACATTGAAGGATCAAGTTACGCTTTCGGAGTGCCCATGACTGTGGACCTTTTTGGGGAAAGGGGCACGAGGTTTTTCTCACGGCTGCGGGAACCCCCCAGTGAAACAGGGGACAAGCCTTTTCGGGCCCCTGAGGGGATGCATGTGCTGCCACGGAAAGGGCCATACTAAGATAAAGGCACAGGGGAAATTGAATACAGAAGCGAAACCATTGGCTAAACCAAGCAGCCACACGGGCCCGCGGGAAGGTGAAAAAGGGGGAAGCAAAGTCAGCTGTCAGTGGTGCAGGGGGAAAAACTTGCCCCCAAAACCCTGAAAGGGGAACTGCGGGCCCCAAGATCGGGAAAAGCCCCCACGGGAAAGAACGGGAAAAGCGGGGAAAAGAAAGCACCCTTTAAAGGGTTTATTGGCCCCCACTATGAGCACACAAGAGCCAAAAACCCAACGACCTCCTCCGGGGCTTTCTGCTAAAAATTTGGGGCAACCCCAAGAGGGGAAGAAAAAAAGGGAAAGCTTGGAAAAAAAAGGGGACCCAAAAAGAAAAGAAGGGGGGGCAATAGGGGAGTAGGGGGGCGACCCTGTTGCCAGGGGCCCTATCCCCAAACTGTATTCAATGGGGAAAAGGGAAACGGGACTTGAAGCACGGATGCTTAAAGTGGCAAGAAAAACCCCGCCCGGGGGGCCAGACACCCTGCCCATAGCTTGGTTGGGGAGTAGGGAATTTGCCCCGGGGGACAGTTGCCCCTTTTTCCCCTTGGACCCTGTTAGGAAAGTGCCCCCAAAGGCTAGGTGCTTTTTTTCCCTCAGGGTTGTAGCTACAAAACGATGCAAATGCCCCTCTTATTTTACTGCAGTGGTTAAAGATTTTGTCCCCTAATTTTTTTTGGGGTTTTTCCATTCCAGACCCAGCCCATTGCCTCAAAAGCTACAGCCGGAGACTGGGTCTACAAGAAGAAGTTTGTGTGAAAAAACCCCTAGACCGGGTTTGGGGGGCCTTACCAACTTTGTTTTGCCCAAAGGGACCACATCTGTAAAATGGTAAGGAAAGCCCAACTGGATCCACGTTTTCAAAACTGCAAAAAACCCCCCACCCCCCCGGAGATGAGGGGGATGCTGTTTTTTACTGATGTTAAGAAATTTAAAAGTAGTTTAACTCTTGGTCAGAACCCATCCCATTTTTGGGGTTGGGTGAGGAGAAGGTTTGGGGGACCCTCTTGCTATTTACTGGGGTGCTGTGGGTTGGAACATAGGGAAAGACTAGGGGGTATAAACCACAGACTCCCTTAAAGAGGAAAAGATAAACAGGGAAAACCCCCCATTACTTGAAAAAAGGTTGCAAAAAAAAATGGAACCTTCAAAACAGGGGGGTACCAGGGGGAAAGCATTTCCCCTAAAGACTAAAATTTGAAAAAAACCCCCAGGAGCGATGGCGGGATAAAATGTCCCGGGGCTTTTATATTGGGGGGGGGCCCCGGGGGTTTTTAAAAAGAAAAATTTAGTTAAAAGGGCAAAGAATTTAAAAATCCAGGAAAAAATGGTTTGGGGGTCCAGCACCCACCCCCGGGTTTAAACCCCCTTTTGCCCCCCGTGAGACTTTTTTAAGGGATGACAGCCAAGGTGGGTCCACCCTGGGGAAAATTTCTATAAGGGGAGAGGGCTGGGTTCTCAGATAAGAACTTGTGGCTGATTGGGTAAAATATACAAACTGCCCCAAAAAAACAAAAAAAACCCGCTAAAGTCGTTTACTGCCCGACCCCATTTTGGGGGGCTGTCCCACTAAAAGATTCCCCGAGGAAACAACAATTAACTTTCTTTGTTTATACACCAACACCACCCCCAAAATATGCCTTTCCTGTGGGACTGGAAAGGGAGGGTACCCAAAACAAACCAAAAGGGAAAAAAAGCCAAAAGTTGGGGTTACTTGGGCTTCCCAGGGAATTACAACCCGCTATACCAAATAGGGGTGGGGGGAAAAGGCAGATTTCCCGGGCAAATTTTCCCCAAAAAGGTTATTGCTCCCCATACAGTAACTTTAGTGGGAGCCTTTTACAAAATCAGGGCCCTTTTCCCCAAAGGGGCATAAATTGGATATTGGGGAATCTTAAAATTTGGACGAAATTTGGGGGGGCAAATGGACCGGACAAAAGTGCCCCCGACCCAAGTTTACTCATCCCATTCCACATATTGAGTGAGGGGTCAAAGATAGTGACAAAAGTGGGGAGCCAGGAGGGAAGGGGAAAACCTCCCCAAAGGGGAACTTCAACCCCCTGTGTATATTGATGTATAAAGGGGCCCCAAGGGGGGGGGCCCTGATGATTTTTAAAGGCCAAGGGGCCAAGTGGCCGCGGGGTTTGAACTCTGTACCGGGTTAAACATTTTCCACCCAAACAGGAGAAACCTGCTTTTTTTTATCCCAGATTAAAACAGGACCGAAAGGGAAGGGTTTACTGTGGGCCTTTTGAAAGGGTCGATGATCTCTCAGAAGAAATTTAAAAAACGTAACTCAGGCAAGATCAACCCCCCGGGGGCATGGGGTTTTCTTAAAGTTAAGGGTTTGGAGGGAATTTCTTGCCCAGATAGGTATTGCCCTATTGATTTTTGCTGCTTTAAATTTTTGCTTTAATTGTCTGTTTTTGTTCTCCCCTTGGGTTTTAGGAAATATTTGGAAAGCTGGGAAACCCGGGCTAACCCCCTCATGTGAACAGTTTTTCCACGGCCTTTGGGCCCCTTGTTTCGCGACACACCACAGCCTTTAGCTTTCCAAAGCCTGACCCTAAGATGATGTGGCCCTTAAAAAACACTATTCCCGAGAGGGCCATTGATGTCAGAAATGCTCCGGAAAGCTTTTACTCCCCCCCTGCAAAGCAACCCCCCCCATCAAAGAATTAGGGCCTTAGAAAATGTGGGTGAGCTTGGGGCCTATAGGGAAATACGGGGCCCCCTTGTCCCGGGAAGGGGTACTTCCCAAGAGACAAGAATAGGGAAAGAGGAATAGGGAAAGGGGGATTGGGAAAAGATAAAAATGAGAACAAAGTCTCAAGGGGGGGTGTTTTTTTGGGTGGGGAAAAAAAATTATATATATGTGTGATCCTTTTTTGTTTTTCTATTTTTAAAGTATTAAATTATTATATACCCCAATTTACACATTTTATATACTTTAAAAAGGGAAAATACTTATATAGTACAGCATGGTAAAAAATGTATGTATCCTTTTTCATTAAAAAAAGGGGGGGTTTTTTTAAAAAAATTTGGGTGCCGTAGTAGTTTGTTTGTGTCGGGTAATCCCAAAATGGCCGGGCCCAGTCAGAAGTTTCACCCTGTTTTTTCAGAAATTCCGAAGCTGTAGGGGTGGTTTCCCAAAATTTTGGACGTGCCAAAAGGGCCCTCAAAGCCAGTCAAGTGATCCTTCTTAAAATTTCTCATTTTTAAAAAAATTTTAAAAAACCACCCCTTTTTTGAATAAAAACAGAAAGCAATTTTTATAGCCCCAAGGGATGTTGTGTTTGTTTTCTCGGTGCAACCCCTTTTTTTTTTTTTAAAAAATAATTTGAAAACCCCCAAAGGACAGGGGTAGCCCCCTTTTCGGGGAAATATCTATTTTTAGTCTCATGTAGGGGAAAGGAAAAAAATGCTTTTTCTCCCGGTTGTCTCCTGGAAAGGGGTTTGGGGGCATGGGGCTCCCCCATGGTATTTTTTTGTAGGGGAGGGGAAAAAAGAGTTTCCCCCCCAATTTGGGTTTTTATAAATCACAAAAAGAAGGGGACTTATTGGTGAAGGTAGGGTGCATATACTATCAAAAAACACACTTGCCATTACAATTTTCAAGTTAGTTGAAAAAAAAACGTTTTTTCTATCAAAATTTAAAACCCAAGGGGGGGGTAAAATTGGGGGAATTGGGGGGAGGGAAAACGGGTTTTAAGCCCAAACATTTCCCCCTGGGTTTAAAGCCCTGAAACCCTTTTTACATAACAAATTTAAAATTCTTTTGTTTTAGGTAGTTATCTAACCTTTTTTGAAAAATCCCCTACAGTTCCTGCTTGACCACTCGTCAGGCAGCTATTCCATAGATTTACAGTTTTTCCAGTAAAAAACGCTTTTTTCCCCTGGAGCTTGAATTCCCTTTTTTTTTTTTTTCTTTTGAGGGGGCTTTTTGATGAAAAAATTTTTTTCCCCCTTCTTTTTGTTGGGACCATTTTATATTTTAAAAAAATTTTAAAATTTAAAAATGTTTCCCCGAAGTGTCCTTTTTCAAGGGCTAAATAAGTTCAATTCTACTAAAACCCCTTTCCCCCATAACTAAGATTCTCCTTCCCCTTATAAGTTTTTTGCTTGTCTTTGCACTCTCTCTAGCTCAAATTAATCTTTTCCCATTAAAAAATGGGGTTTAGAAATGAACAGCATATTCCAAGTGCGGGTTTCACCCAAAACTTTTTTAAACCCGCGGGTTTAATTTCATCCTTGTCCCCTGGGCCCCGGACTCTTTTTTAAAACCCGCCAATTTCTTGCTTGCCTTTAAAGGGAGGTGAAATTGGGCACTGCTTTCTGTTTTTTGTAGTCTAGATCTAAAAGAAAGCCCAAGATCTTTTCAACAAGTGATTTTTCCAAGTTTTTCTCCCCCTAGGATATATACCTGCCCGTCTTTGTTTCCCCGATAAGAACCTTACCCTTTATCCACATTGAACCCCATTTCCAAGTCAAAAAGCCCAAGCACCGTGTGTCCAGGGTTTCCCCGCAATTTTTGAGCATTTTTCCATTTATTGCCTTTACTACTTAGGGTTGGGCTCATCTGAAAAAATTTGAAAACGTTTTCTATTGATACCTTTCCACTATATCATTAATAAAAAACAATTTAAAAAAAAGAGGGCCAATTCTGGCCCTGGGGGCCCCCACTCACACAAGGGGACCAAACCCGAGTAGGGGGTCATTTTCCACCACTCTTGAGTACGATCCCAAATTTTTTGGTTTCCAAATTTCCCCTGTTATTTTTTAAAACCCAATGGATTCTAATTTATACAACAAATTTCTTAAAGAGGGACAGTGGGGCAAACCTTTTGCCAAGGGCTTTAAAAAAACAATATCCCCCCAGCCCCCCCCGGGTATTTCCCGACTTCTTTCTAAACCCCCCCTTTAAAAAAAAAGAACAGGTTGGGTTTAAAAATTCTGTCCTTAAATCACT
Source organism: Phyllomedusa bahiana (assembly GCA_025379985.1). NCBI lineage: Eukaryota > Metazoa > Chordata > Amphibia > Anura > Hylidae > Phyllomedusa > Phyllomedusa bahiana. Next base: position 67,883 of record JAODAL010019241.1, read on the forward strand.
TATCACTTAAAAAATTGTATTCTTCCACATAATTCCCTTTTTTATAGTTCCCCTTTGAGCCCCCCAAAAAAATTTTTCCCACAAAAATTTTTAAACTTTCTGGTTTTATAATTACCTGGCAAGGGCTTGGAGCTTTTTTTTTATGATGGGAACCAAAATTTTGCCTTGCGGCAGTCTCCTGGGACTAAACCAGGCACCAGAGAATCCTAAATTTGTGTACAGGGGAAAGAGTTAACCTAGCTGAGCTCTTTTAAAAAAAACTCTTGGGGGGTATGCCATCTGGGCCCGGAGCCTTTTCACAATTTAGTTTATTTAACTTTGGGCTTGGGCTATTTCCTTTCACTGACCAATTTAAAATTTAGCAAATGTTTTTTTAACAGTTTTCGTAAACCAACCCACCTCCCCCTTGGGGCCCGCCCCCCTCCCGCTCTAGCACTTTCTTTTTCCCTTAAAATTTCGACCCCCAAACCCAAAGTCCCCCCACTGGGGCCCCCCCACATCAGCTGTTTCTCAAACATTAGTATATACAAGCCCGAAGAACCTATTTGTTTCCTTTGCCTTCTCCCTTTGGGCACCAGTGAAACCCCCCTCCCCATTTTCGATTTTAAGGGGGCCCCACATGCTTTCCCATTTACTTTTTGGTATTTAAAATTTCTTAAAGAAATTTTTTGGGGTTTTTTTCTTGCTGTCCCCTTGGGGCCCCCTGCCTTTTTATTTTTTTAATTTTTTCTGGCCCTTTTTTTCCCTTTTTTTCAAATTTTTTTAAGTCTTTGGGAAATTTTTAAAAAGGCTGAAAGCTGACCCTCTGAAAAATACTTTTTTAAATACCCTTTTTTATTTTTATTTTCCCTTTTTAAAAGAAGGTTTGAAACATTGGGCGGATTAAGTTTTTAAAAATCTATACTTTTTTTACCAATAGGAAAAACATTTTGCTATAAAAATTTTCCCAGAGTATATTTAAAGTTTCCCCCTTTTGGGGTTCTACATCACTATTTTCTAATAGTGCTCCCAGTCAAAGTCCTTAAATTTCATCCCCCAAAAAAGGGGGGAAAAAATTTGGGCCTTTTTTTAAAAAAAATTTTTTTTTTGCCTTCCCCCTTGTTTTTCTTTTTTTCCGTTTTTCACAAAAAAGAAATTTTTAAATTTTGTTTTGCGGGTTTCCCCGATTTTCCGAAATGTAACCACCGACAATTTTTGCTTTTTAGAAATTACCGATCCCCAAAAGAGATCCAAATGCTTTGTGGGATCCTCCACAAAACTGGCCCCCCAAAATTATCCCCTAACGATTGAGGAATTCCTTCCCCCTTTTCAGTTTTATGCAGAACCGTGCCCCAGTCAATGCCTGAGTAATTAAAGTCACCCATAATTACCACTGTACCCACCTGTGCTGCCCATTTGATTATGCACCTGTTGTTCTATCTCCTCAGTGGTGTTCGGGGGTCTATAGATTACGCCAAAAATATTTTTTTTCTGTATTAACCCCTCCTTGTTCTTCCACCCACAATGTTTCCACATCTTTAGCAACTTTGCCCTCTTTCACATTTTCCTTCATATCACTCCTTACATACAGACACACTGCTCCACCCCTGCTGTTCGCTCTGTTCTTCCTAAACAAGCTTAAAGAGGTTTTCTCGCTACGAAGATCATAGTTCAAAAGGAGAGGACCAAAAATGTAAGCATGTCTGTCCTTGGTTACCATAAGGAGAGAGAGAAAGTGAGAGAGAGTTCAGAGGTGTAATAATCTGTGGGATATATCACTGTGTGTGAGAGACAGATAAAAAAATCACCCATCTTTCCCAGAGTCCTGAATGTCAAATGCCCATTCTAATTACAAAGTATGTAGAGAGAGCGAGAAATGTAGATATACACTATGGAGTTACAATTAGCTTTTCACTTCCAAAGACAGCTGAGAACCTTTCCCTTCTCATGGCTCACAGAGAATGAATCCTCAGGTGCACACTTTGGGACATGTCTGCAGAGAGAGAAGATGTGCCCTGCTGGGAGGAGAAACACGCCCCTCCATTTCACAAGCTCTGCTTAGCAACCAGTATAAACAGCTGCCAAATGATGAAACGAGAAAACCCCTTTAAACCCATTTTTTTTTCAACAAAATAATGAAGAAATCATAATATATAACTTTTAATCAAAATATTTTATAAATAGTTAATGAATTCCAGCAGCAGATCACTGTAAAATCTGTTATTAATTTAGCTCATCTGGCCAAGTGGATTTAGCTCGAATAAAACAAATGATTAGTGTTATTATATAAAGCCTAATAGCTGTATCCTCGACTAAATGAAACTTAATAGGCTATACAGGCAGAAGAAAAAGCTCTGTATTAGTCAACCACTGTGTCCAGGGTTCCCTAATCAGACTAAACCACAGATAAACCACAGGTACAGTTTAAGCCACACCATCTGGGGTAAATATAACCCTCACAAACCTACTCAGATGTATTACTGACTGCCTGGTTTCAGTCTTCTTGGGCTCTTATAACCTGTTAATACTTTTACAGAAATTTGATGGCCCACATATATCTTCAACTTCCAGCCACTGTCTATTTAGACCAAAATCAACCTACTATTGTGAACTACACTCCTCAAGGAGAGATTTTTCCCCTTTCGAAGCTACTCTTGCCTCTCACCCAGCCAACCATGTGAACTGAGGATAACTACATCCAATAGAGTGCGCTGTGGAGCTCCTCAGCTCTTTTCCCATAAGCCATTGCTTTATGCAAAACAGTCAGTGAGGTCTGAATGGCAAGTAAGCCCTCACACCGACCAATTTATTGGTTCCTCTTCTCAAGGAGAGTTTTCCCCTTTCGGAACTACAGTTTACTGAATATTTCAGGTTAGTCAACTCAAGTGTAATGTTGGTTAAAGGGGTTTTGCCACAATCTCATTTCATACCTCCTGCATCCAGCTCTTCAGCTCTGTGTGCTCAGAATGGGGCGTGTGTGATATGTTTGAATTGCATATCATGTGACCCAGCAGGATGACATCACCATTCCTTTCCTCTCTCTAGTCAAAGAAAGTTCTGTTTATGTGTAGAGCTGTGAGTAGTTACAATGTGGCTCAGAGGTAAAACTTTTTCCTCCAGGCACAAGGGTCCTCAGTTCAAAACCCTGCAGGAAACAAACCGGTGGATTTTATTTCTTTTTCCCAAGCACAGACCCATTGAGGTTTTTTTTTAAAAATTTTATTTGCACTGTTTGACAAAATTACTAAGGAGTACAGAAGAAGGAGTAGGGACAGACCGGGGGTTTTAAAACACTCAGTAGCTGTTGAGAGGAGAGGTGATGTCTGGGGCATGTGCGCCCGGACTGGAACTCTCACCCCTGGTCTATCCCTGGTGCGAGCTGTAAACAAAGATCCCAAAAGGGAGCGCTCCCCAAAAACAGCCCAGAATTTTAATATGATGAATGATGAAAAGTTTATTATTTATTAAAAAATTCCCCTCAATTTTTACTTTTCAAAACTCTTTAATTTAATTTGGCCCCCGGATTTTACTAGATCCAAAAAATATCTATTAAAATATACTTTTATTAATTACATTAAAAATTTTTAATCCCCCAAAAGAAAAATCACACAGTCACGCTCCACCTTAAAAATCTACATACTAAGTAAGCACTACTCCAGGATCCTAATAAGTCTATATTGTCCCCCAAAAATTAAAGGAAGAAATACAGTATACAATTGAGAAAACTACTCAGGGTACGAGTTTTTTTTCCCACAGATACGCCAGAAAAATGAAAAACGGCTTCAGGATCCAGAAAAAACGGGGCAGAAAAAAATCATGCATACTACCCCTGTTAAAAATTGTCCCCCCCCGATAAAGGACGACCCCTCCTATCAATGGCTGACCCCATATGCCCTAAATGACAGATAAGGCTTATCCTGCACCAGTTTTTAAAAATATATGCCAAAAATTTCAATTTATCACAAAAATAATTAGCTATCTAAAAAATGCCCGACGCTTTCCCCCCGGGGTTCATCAGGGACAAAAACTCAAAATATCACAAATCCAGATGATGAGGATTAACAAAGGGGGAAACCACTTGCATTTAGGTGGGAATTAATTCAGGTAGCTCCCCCTAATGGGGGTTTATCCGGGAAAACAAAGGGACGCCCTCCCCCCAGCAACTGGGTGTTCTATGATAGTGTCAGCAGATGTCTGCGTGGGGGATGGGGGAGTTCCTTTATAGGTCAATTTAGGTAGGTTTTTTAGGCAGGTTATATGGCCCCAGATACAGCTAGACGGTAATATAGCCCCTATATAGATAGGAAAGGGAAATAGGGCCCCAGTAAAACCATTTTTAATGTATGTGGCCCCCGTTACCACATGAATTAGCTTTTGGCTCCGTTTATGAATTTGCTTTTCCCCAGTATATAGATATATGAATTAGCTTGGGGCCCCCAGTATATAGATACATGAATTTGCTGTTACCCCAGTATATAGAAACATGAAAATTGGCTGTGGCCCCCCAGTATATAGTACATGAATTAGTGTTACTCCAGTAATAAGTACATGAATTGGCTGGAACGGGGGGGCGAGTGGGACCTTCTATTCTCCAACCCCGAGCCAAGTGCCGGCAAAGGAACGCAAGGGGCCCCCTCTGATCGATCTCTCTAACAAGTAGGGTGCCCTTGTGGCCTCTCCTGCTCTTTTGGAAAGGGAGTGAGGGTGATGTACAGGGGTGTGCAGGGGAGCCTTCAGGGTAATGGGGCCTCTCTTCTGGGAAGTCCCCAAAA
>JAODAL010019242.1:0-72631 GCA_025379985.1 Phyllomedusa bahiana
TTCTTCATATCATCTTTTGGAGTTGAATAGGACACATGAAAAATCACATGTTGCACATTTCTTTAAATAAAGGGTAGTTGATCATCTACTTTCCCCATGCTTCCATCCACAGCAGTCATGTGCTCAGATACTTTCTGTAGGACATGCCTTATAATTTTCAAATTTTCTCCTAAGTTGCCCATCAGCAGATTCAAGGAGAAGACTGACGAATGGCACTGTGACACTACCATGACCACATAGTTCAAAATGGTCACAACCACTGTAACAGAAGAAGCGTGAAGGGCCCAATCTTCTCATTACTACTGGCAGCTTGAAAGAGGCATACACATAAATGTCCTTTGCTATTCCCGAGGATGCCATACTGCCTGCCACATGCTAGTCATTCAAGAGCCATTTATAATCAGGGTCTCCCAGTGCTTCTCAGTTAGTAGACAACTGCTGGGATGCAATGTACAGTTTGGAAATTGTATAGTAATATTATTTAGATATTATACAGCATTGTCATTAAATAAGTTAAAATAAAAAATAATCCACATTCTTCTTTTTGTAGTAATTCCTTATTCTATTTCCAATAATTTTCCCAATATATATATATATATATATATATATATATATATATATATATATATATATATGTATAAGAAAGAGGAAATAAAGAAACCCAGTGTGACAGAGGGAAATAAGGTTTTAAAAAAGCAATGACATGGTATACTGGAACATCATAAGCAGATTATTCCATTATTCCTCAACATGAATGCTTTAATCTTGCCCTATAATTCAAAATAGTTTGTAAATATGGATCATCCATCTACAGTGAAGGAATCAATTATTTGATCCCTTGCTGATTGTGTAAGTCTGTCCACTCACAAAGACATGAACAGTCTATAATTTTAAGGGTAGGTTCATTTTAACATTGAGAGATAGAATAAAATCCAGAAAATCACATTGTGTAAATTATATAAATGTCTTTGGACTTTGCAGTGAGAAATAAGTATTTGATCCCTCTGGCAAACAAGACTTAATTCGTGGTGGCAAAACCCTTGTTGGCAAGCACAGCAGTCAGAAGTTTTTTGTAGTTGATGATGAGGTTTGCACACGTCAGGAGGAATTTTGGTCCACTCCTCTTTGCAGATCATCTCTAAATCATTAAAATTTTTAGGCCGTCACTTGGCAACTCGGAACTTCAACTCCCTCCAGAAGTTTTCTATGGGATTAAGGTTTGGAGACTGGCTAGGCCACTCCATGACCTTAATGTGCTTCTCTTTGAGCCACTCCTTTGTTGCCTTGGCTGTATGTTTTGGATCATTGTCTTTCTGGAAGACCCAGCCACAACCCATTTTTAATGTCCTGGTGGAGGGAAGAAGGTTATCACTCAGAATTTTACGGTAAATGGCTCGATCCATTCTCCCATTGATGCGGTGAAGTAGTTGTGTGTCCGTAGCAGAGAAACATCCCCAAAACATAATGTTTCCACATCCATGCTTGACAGTGGGGATGGTGTTCTTTGGATCATAGGCCGCATTTCTCTTCCTCCAAACACGGTGAGTTGAGTTAAAAAAAAAAGCTCAATTTTTGTCTCATCTGACCACAGCACCTTCTCCCAATCACTCACAAAATCATCCAGGTGTTCATTGGCAAACTTCAAATGGGCCTGCACATGTGCCTTCTTGAGCAGGGGGATCTTGCGAACAATACAGGATGGCGTAATGTGTTACGAATGGTTTTCTTGGTGACTGTGATCCCAGATGCCTTGAGATCATTAACAAGTTCCCCCCAGGTGTAGTTTTAGGCTGATCTCTCACCTTACTGATGATCATGGATACCCTACTGTAAGGGTTCGGTGGATTCGCTGGACCACCGCAAGCGATGATAGTTAAGCCACCCCGGGGAAACAAAAATCTAAGTAGCCCCCGGTTTTCACCGGGACCCCAACCCAAAGGGGGGAAAGGACTTGCTGCGGCGTGGGGGCTCCCAGGTCGTTCCCCCCGACGGGGATTGTTTGGCGGTGGGGGCCGGGGTACGGCGTGGACAGAGTGGGAACCCAAAAAGGCGTAGTGGGGGAAACAGGCGGGATGGTCGGGCGGGGCGGCGGGGTTTTTGTGGTCAGAGACGGGCAGAGGGGTCAGGGCAGGGGGGGCAAACAGGAAAGGTCAGGAAACGTAGCGGAACGGACTGGTACACGGGTAATCAAAAAGGGACACTGGGACACTCTCTTGGCTCACAAAAACCCCAAAACAACGATCTGGCAGCGAGGCTGGGGGCGAAAACCCTTATATAGGACCAGCGCCCGGCAAAGGGCCCAATTTTAACGGGCACGGGCCCTTTTAAAAATCTAGACCAGCTTGTCGCGCGCGGCGAAAAGGGAGGGCCGGGGAACGGCGCCGGAACGGAGGGCGCGGCTTTTGCACAGGGGGGGGGGCCAGGAAAAGCGAGCAGGCGCAGGGACGAGGGCATGGGGGGGTCGGGGGTGCCCGCGAGGGCCCGGCCGGACCCCCGCAGGCAGGGGAAGGGGCCGTAGGGGCAGGGGGCCCCCGGGGGCCCCCTTTGACGGGTCCCCCCCCCCCCCTTTGGGTCTCCCCCTTTTTTTTTTTTAACCTAGCAAGGAGATCAGGGGGACAGTTTGCCTTAGGTTCCCACAAAGGCCCCTCGGGCCCAAACCCCTTTTCCAGTCAATGAGAAAGAACCGTTTCCCCCCTCACTGTCTTCTGCCCCGCCCCATTGGGCCTAAAAGATGTTATCGGGAGTTGGCCACAGAAGAAGGCGGGGACGACCCACGGGAGAAGGTTTCAGCACCACGGGCTTGAGGAGGGGGGACAGGGAAAAAGGCGTTCGGGAAAAGCAGATTGGGGGGAAAGGGGCCCTTGTAGGGCCCGGGGTTTAAGTGACGAAGTCCCACAAAAGGGCCAAATTTTTTAGGGCCAACTTTTTAGCGGGGTACCTTGAAAGGAGGGTATTTGGGCCCCGTACCCAAACCTTTTATCCCCTTTGGCCCTTAAATACAGGGGGAGGTCTCGGGTTTCCCACCCCAAAAAAAAAAATTGGCCTAAAACCTTAGTACGGTGGAAGACCAAAGAAGAGCCTGACGAGTGACTGCCAGAGTGATTTGATGCCCCGTATTGGGCATCCAGGGCGGGAACGTGACACGAAAGGCGGGGGGGAGAGGCGGGGGGGATGTAACCCAAAAAACAAAAAAAAAAGGGACCCGGCTCCAGGGGACTCTGAGTCTGGGGAAATTATATGGAATTCCCCCAGGGGAGAAGGTCGGGACGTTACCCTGACGGGCAGACACAAAATGTCCAGTAAGCACCTAAAAATTTGGGTTTTTGCCCCTCCCCACCCCCCTTTGGTCTGAGGGTGGTATGGGGGAAGAGAAGCCCAGCTCCCCCCCCGAAAAAATGAGACAGAGAGCCGCCAAAATTTTTTTTTTCAAACTGGACCCCCCTACCGAGATGATGTGAAAAGGGGCCCAAATTTTAATCAAAAAGATGTGGTGGAAGAAAGAGGGGGCTAGTTTTGGGGGGCTGAGGGTAACTCGGGCAGGGGCAAAAAATTTAGCCTTTTTAAAAAAATCTGTCAACCCACCCCCCAGATGCCCCGTTTTTTCCGGATGAGGCCCGGAGGTCAGTAACAAAATCCATAGAAATATGGGCCCCAAGGGTCTTCTGGCACCGGGAGGGGGTGAAGCAGCCCCCGCGGGTTGAGGGGGGGGGAAACTTTTTTAAAGGGCACAGGGGGTTTAAAAGGCTAAAACAAAGCCCCTAACTCCTGCGAGAGAGTGGGCCCCCAAATAGTTTCGGGAGTTTTAGTTGTACGGATTTTTTGAATCCCGGGGAGGGCCCAGCTGTTCGAGAAGAATGTCCCCTTTTAAAGGGATGCGAGGCCTAAAGCGGGGAAGGAATAGGTTTCCCCGGAGGTAACTGTTAAAGGGATAAACAGGGGGCTGCCAAAAAAAGCCGTTTCGGGGGAAAATGTGTGGGGGGCGGCCCCAAAAGCCCATTTGTGTGGGGATCTAGGAAAAGCTTTTCCCACCCTGACATTTTTTTGGGCCCCGATGGGGAATTTAGGAGGTTTTTAAAAAAGGGGCGAAAAAAAAAGCGACCCCTGGTTGAGGGGAAATTCAATCCTGAGAGATTGTAAAAATATAGAAGATTCTTATGATCAGTGTGGTTTCTTTAGGGGAGGGGCCCCGGGTGACGCCTTTCTTTAGGGCTAATTTTAGGGGTAGAATTTTCCCGATCCCCAAATTGTGAAATTTCTTTTGGGGGGCCCGGAGTAAAAGTTTTGGAAAGAATCCACACCCCGCAATTCCCAGAGGAGGCCTTCTGAAGAAGAACGGCGAAAAGCCCCCAAAATGAGGAGGCTTTCGACCTCTAAGACAAAGGGGCGTTAAGGGTCCGGACGAGAGAAAAAGGAGCGGAAGCAAATGCAGCTTTTGGGGGGGGAAACCGTTTAAAGGCCCTTTTGGGGCCTCGGGGGGGCCATGTTTGGGGGTCGGCACCCTTTTTGGGTTTTGGGGGCCCTCCAAGGGAGCCACCAGAGAGGGGGAAGTGGGGAAAAATTTGCCTGTAATAAGGGGTCAAAGCCAAAAAAAGCGCGGTGGGGAAAGGGGGGGAATTATTCGGGGGTTTGGGAAAGGGGTTTTGGGGGGGGGGGTGGCCATTTTCCCAAAGGGGGTTTTTTTTTGGGGGTTTAAATGGGGGGGGGGGGGGCTGGGTTTTTTTTGTCCAAAAAATTTTTTTTCACCCTTTAAAAATCCGGGGGAAATTCAAATTTTTTAAAGCCCCCGGGGTTTTTGGGGGGAAAAAACATAAAAATTTTTTTAAAATTTTTTTTATCTTAAATTTTTGGGGAAAAAAAAATTTAAAAAATTTAAATTTAAAAAAATTTTTTTTTGGGGGGGGGCCCACGTAAGGCCCGGGCAAAAAGCTCCGAGATCAAAGGGCGGGGGTAACATTCTTTTTTATTTTATTGGGGCCCCGATAATCGATACAGGGGCCCGGGGGGTTCCAAACTTTTTTTTTCGACAAGGGAAAAATTTCCCGGGTCCCCAGGCGGGAGACTTGCGTATAAGCCCTTTTCGGGGATTTTTTTTGAATTTTAGTTGGAAACGCCTTTGTTTCCCGGGACGGAGGGGAGGGGTAAACTTGCCCGGGGAGGAGTAGTTCCGGGTTTCAAAAACGATTGCGCAATGAAGGGGGCCCGGGGCGGGGGCGATTTCGGGGTTTTCTTTCGGAAAAAAGGGCAGCAAAGGGCCTGGGAAGGGCCCGGCAAACCTGGGAGAGAATTGTAGGGTTTCCCCAGAAAGGGAAACCGTGGAGCAGGGGCGGAGTGCCAGGAAAGGGATCTGAGTGAAAAGCCGGGCCCCAACGAAGAAAACTCGCTGTGTTCCCCGTTAGGGTTGGGCTTTCTTTGTAACCCGGGGAAAGGCCAGAAGGATTCAGAAGGGAAAGAGGCAGTCGAGGGGGTTTCACTGTTTCCGTTTTAAAAGGGCCCCCATTGCAAGATGAGGGGCGTTTTGAGTCGAAATGGGGATTTCCCTTTAGGAAATTTGCCACCCGAAAGAGGAGACAAAAATGGGTTTTGCGGGGGGGGCACTGGAAGCGGTATGGGGCACCAGCGCGGTTTTGGGTGGGTAAAGTTACCGGGGAGACCCCCAAATCCCGGGGAAAGGGGGTGGCCCGAAAGGTGCTGTCCGGCGAAAATTTTCCCCATAGAACAGGGAAAGGGCAGAGGGGGGGGCCCCCATGACACCTTTGGGGTTTCCCCTCCTACGAGCCCAAATTTCGGGGGTTTTTTGGGGCACCGGGGCAGTCCCCAATGAATGGGCCGGAACCCCCACAGTAGAAAAAATAAAATGCCGCAGACTCGCTTGTGAAACGTTCCTTTTGGGGCAAATGAGCCCTTTTAACCCGCATGGGTTGTCCTCGTGAACCTTTGGGGGGGAAGTGGGGGGGCGTTGAAAGAAAAGGAAAATAAGCGAGGTAGCCGGGGTGGACGGGGTAAAACTCCTTTGGGGGCGGAGCTCTTGTTGCCCTTTTAGCAAAGGAATATCGATTTTGGGTGGCCAACCCAAACAATTCTTCCCGTGGGAAGGGGTTCCGACCCGCGAGCTAAACTTTAATACGTTCCGGGGGGGCTTGCCCGAAAGGGTTTCCCCCAAAGCCCCATTGTTCCCGTCAAGTCCGGGGGTTTAAGGGGGCGGAAAATCACCCGAAATAGGGCCCCCAGTGAAAATAAACCCGGGCGGAGGGGAAAAAAAGGGCTGCAGCAGCAGAGGAGGGGGCGAACCCGGTTTTCCCCAAAAGGGCAGTTCGGAAAAAACCCCGGAGGAAGGCTTGCAGGAAATGGCCGTCAGCGGATTCCTCGGTCCCACAGGGAGTGGCCCCGGCCCGAGTTCGCCCCTTAAGAGGCTAATTTTGAAGGCCACCTTTTTGCCCGTCAGTAGGAAATTGGAAAGTGCAGCCAAAATTTTGTGGGATGGAGAAATTTAAGGGGGAAGCCTCTGCCCCTTCTTGGGGGATAAGGGAAGGGGGGGAGACGGGGGCCCGGTAAGGAGCAGGAAAAGCAAAAGGGTGCCGGGGCCCAAATGGGGGCGGCCGGGCAGGGGAGCCGCAGGCCCGGGGGTTGGGGGCCCCAAGGTTCGCTTTATGGGGCGAGGGTGGGGCGATACGCTGGTTGCTGGGCGACGGCCGTCGTTTAAAGTCCCCGGGGTTAGGCAGGGTTCCCTGGGGAATCCAAAGGCCAGGGTCGTCTGTAAGGGGTTGGTGGATTGCTTGGGCCACCGCAAAACGAAAGATACTTAAAACCAAAACCCCGGGAAGGGAAACTAAGTGCCCCCCCGGGTTTTTTCCAAAAGCCCCGGGCAAAGCGGGTGGACTTGCTGCGGCGTGAGGTTTCCAGGTGTTTTCCCCCGACGTGGGCTTGGGTTGCGGTGGCGGCCCGGGGTACTGCGTGGTACAGAGTGGAATCCAAAGGCGTTTTTGTCCGGGGCAGGGAAGGTCAGGGAGGCGGGAGAGGTTCTGGTCAGAAACGGCAGACGGTAAAGGGGAAAGGGGGCCCAAAAAGGCAAGGGGCAGGAAAGTAGCGGGGAAAAGGGGTGGCATGGGTAATTTTAAAACCGGGCAAATGGGCACTCCCCTTTTGCTCACTAAAGCCCCCAAGATCTGGCAGCGAGGCTTTGGGGGGGTAAACCCTTTTATTTGGACCAGCGTCCGGGAAAGGGGCCCAAATTAAAAGGGGCACTGGGCCCTTTTAAAAAAGGGCCGTGTCGCCGCCCCGCTAAGGGGGGGACCGAGCGCGGCGGGCCGGGGAAAGGGGGGGCGGGCGGCCAGGGCGGGGCCGGTAAGCGAAACCGGCGAGGGGCAGGGGGCACGGGGGGTGGTCGCGGGTGCCCGCGATGCCCCCGCCGGAACCCCCGCAGGGAGGGGGGAAAGGGCGAGGGGCCCCGGGGGACCCCGCCGGGCCCCCTGACACCTACGAGGTGGATTTTGCCCTGGTGCCCAGCATGACGATTGACTGTCTTTTTTTTTTCTTCCCTTTTTTTACTGTTGCACCCAAAAGTTGTCGCCTTCTTCCCCCCTTCAAGCCCCTTCCAGTTTGTGCAGGGGTTTTGATTTGTCCCTGACATCCCTTTGAAGCTATTTGGGCTTCCAAAGGTTTTAGGGGTTAGCGTTTTTGATGATTAATTTATTTTTGTGGACAAAGGGGGTCTTTTATAAAAAGGGGATAAATTTTAAAACAGCTGACTTTAATTTAAGGGAAAAAGTTTTATTTTTGGCCCGTAACCGGTCTGGGAGGAAAATTTTTTGGTTTGGGTTTGGGGATGCAAATAAAAGTATACAAAGCCCATTTCTGGATTTTATTTTTGGGTTTTTTTAATTCCCTTAAAAGTTTTTGAATGTTCATGTCTTTGGGCATGGGCAAAAATTACAAAAAACGCAAGGTTTAAATAATTTTTTATTTCCTTCACTGTAAGTTATCCATGGATCCCAAAGCTGGTGGAACACACCCAGCTTCTCTCTATGCATAAAGGTGAGCTTCTACAACAGAATGAGATAGTTTCCAATAATTAGTTAACTTCCTAATCATAATAATAAATCTAGTGACAGCAAATTTTATCCATCTGTAATATATATATATATATATATATATATATATATATATATATATATATATATATACAGTATATATATATATATTACCGAAAATGAAACCCTGAAGAAGTATTCGAAGAGTTACATGACTGTGGGGGGGTGGTAGAGGGGGGGGACCTGGAAAGCTTAGTAATTATTGTATATAAGTAACTGGGTTGTTTATGCTGGGGTGATTCCCCTTTTAGAGGCACAGCAGTGTCTGTTAGGGTTGTTTTACAATTGGATGGTGGAGTTTTGAAGATAGGTTACTCCCTGTTTTATTTTGCCTCATCCTCTTTCTATTATCAGATTGTAATGGAAGAAACTTCCCAAACACCCTTACCTTGATTTTATTGCATAATTGATTGTTTCATAATTTTAACTGGTCACCCTGTTGGATTTTGGTTTATGACTCCCTAAAAAATTTTAACCTGTCTGTAAAACAACTGTATAATACATTTGTTACCTTGTAAAAAATTTGGAGATATCCTATTCAGTTTAATTTGGTGTTACCCCCTAAGCCCAGGGAAAGGGCAGTCCTCCAACCATTGTTCCCTAGAGGTTTCCTCCACAGGGTTTTTTTCCCTCCTGAGTGCTGGAGAATGACTCTTCATGAGTTGGGGGTTTTTAATGCATTCTTTGAAGTTTGGCCTGAATTAGTTTTAAATATTATTTTACTGGTCTTGAAAAGAATGTTTAAAAAAAAGTCGATTTTTTTAAGATTTGTCATGGCTTAGTGTTGTGGTTGGGGAGTCAGGTGGAAGTTGCAGGCAAATTATGGTGGACCAATTTTAACTAATAGAAACTGTTAAATAGGACAGGATGAGCTTTGGAGGCTAGTCTGAAAGATGGGGTTATGGTCTTTCAGGAACGGCTTGGCTGTGGAGTGAGTATCTTTGGTAGGGACATTGATGCCCTGGAGTGTCAGGCCAGAACATGCCGCCCCTTGATTGCTGTCTCTCTGGTTGCTGTATGACAGGCAGCTGGGGGATCTACCAGTATCCATGAATCCAAATACATACTTGCACCTGACTCCTTACTGTGATTGTGGTAATCACAGCTGTGGCCATTTAACACCAGAAATGACATATTGTGTATTTATTCAATAGTGTTATACACAGTATGTATACAGTAGTCTGGGTGACTATTTGTAGTGAGTGGGGATCCATCCCATATCCAGAAGTCATGCAAACTTCAGGTGTAAATCACAAATCTATTTGAAACACTTTAGACAGAGTTCCCACTATTTTTGTACAATATCTTTGCAGCCTGAAACACTGCCGACGCATATGTATCAAGGCTTTTCAACTTTTAAAAGATTACATCTAAAACATTCATTCTCCTCTTGAGATCTAAATCTATACAGTATGTTTGGAGGATTTTATGCTTGAAACTGTAACTCTTCATAACTCCATGGGATGGATTTAAGGAAACCTCTCTAGTGGTTTTTCTTCATTCTGAGGTAATCCTCAAACTCCCAGAAATCTCCTTCAACTATTTTTCGTAATGGTATTTGTACATTTTGTTGCAGATGGAAACCATAAAGCGTCACAGACTTTAGAAATACATCTTTTTCTTAATATTTTTTTTAAAGGGGTTGTCTAGGATTTTTATAAATTGTTTACAGCCCAAGATAGTTAAATAATACTAAACTTAAAAACTAAAAAACTTAACTTCTGAAGTCACCATGGCTCCAACGCAAACACTGCTCCAGTGTCCCCCAATGATCCCTTACTGATTAAGCCACCTTCATTGTTCACATGATAATGCAGCCAATCACAGTTACATGTCATACTGTACATGCAAACAGAAACCGCAGAGGTCAGTGATAGGTGGAAGGGAGTGATAGGTGGAGGTGAGGGGGCTGTAGGGTGATAGGTGGGGGTTGTATTTTGTGTTGGCACTAGAATGCATAACACAATGGTGGGGAAAGGGTGGAGAGAGGAGTACAGAGCACAACGTACAATCTCGTTGGGGAGGCAAAGGACCATACCCTGGAGATGATGCTGTGACCGTGGTCTGTACCCTCCAGACTCCTATTGTGCAGCTTGAACTCTGTACCTTGCATCCCAGGAGGTTCAGCCACAGGCATAATCTTCAGGGGATGCAGAGGATGGAGTTTAGTACTGTCATGGTTTATGTGATGTTTTTATTTTTATACTGGTTTCCCCTTTGGACAATGTCAGACTCATTGGATGTTGTCGGACCAGCGTTGGATTTATTTAATGAAATGGTGAAATAGGGTTGTTGTTGAGTAGTGTTTATTTAAATAAAAGCTTTTTGTGTATTTTGTGTCTGTTTTTTTCCCATTTAATTCCAGTGTTAGTAATGGAGGATCGGACACATGCCTCTCCCTTACGATCGCTCAGTCTTGTCAGCCAGCAGTGTTTTTTGTCAACCCAAAGTTGACACCAACCCATGTCACTATTACGACAGTACCCACTGCATCAGGGGTACTGGAAAGAGGCAGGTTACCATCAGAAGGGGACCCTCTGATATGATGGTCTGCTTTTGGGGTGGCTGTTGGCTGGTATTTTTAGGATGGGAGGAGACCAGTGTCCATGGACCCTCCCATTCTGATAGTATCAGGGTCCCTTCCCACCCTTAAAATACCAGCCCACAGCCATCCAAGAAGTGGACCATCACATTAGAGGGTCTGCTTTTGATAGTAACTTGGCTTTACTGAGTACCGCTGATGCATTGGGTACTGGGGTAATAGTCACACAATGCTACTGTCAGTCTTAGGGTGATAAAAACTACCGTTGGCTGACACCAAGCCCCAGCGATAGCATTGGCGAGGCATCTGTCAGATCCTCTATTACTAAACACTGGAATTAAACACAAAAAAACTTTTTATCTAAATAAACAATCATAGACAACAATCCTGTTTAAAGATTTTATAAAAAAAAATAAATCCAAAGCTGATCCGACATACAGTTAAAACTAGAAGTTTACATACACTATATAAAAAGACACATATGCATGTTTTTCTCACTTTCCGGCATGAAATCAAAATAAACCTTACCCGTTTTAGGTCAATTAGGATTACCAAAATTATTAAGATTTGCCTAATGAGAGAGAATTTTTAAGGCATTTTTATTACTTTCTGCAAGGTCAAAAGTTTAGATACATTTCATTAGTACTTGGTAGCATTGTCCTTAAACTGTATGACTTGGGTCAAATGTTTTGGATATCCACAAGCTTCTCCCAAAAGTGGATATGAATTTCGGCCCATTCCTCCTGACAGAACTGGTGTAACTGAGCCATGTTTGTACGTCACCTTGCTCAAACCTGCCTTTTCAGCTTTGCCCATACATTTTCAATAGGATTAAGATCAGGGCGTTGTGATGGCCACTCCAAAACATTGACTTGGTTATCCTTAAGCCACTTTGTAACCAGTTTGGCAGTATGTTTCGGGTCATTTTCCATTTGAAAGACCAATTTCCGCCCAAGCTTTAACTTCCTGGCTGATGTCTTGAGATGCTGCTTCAGTATTGCCACATAATCTTCTTTCCTCATGATGCCATCTATTTTGTGAAGTGCTACAGTCCCTCCTGCAGAAAAACAACCTCACAACATGATGCTGCCACCCCCGGCATGGTGTTTTTAGGCTTCCAAGCTTCTCCCTTTTTCCTCCAAACGGAACGATGCTCATTGTGGCCAAACAGTTCAATTTTAGTTTTGTCAGACCACAGGACATGTCTCCAGAAATGTAAGTCTTTGTTCCTGTGTGCATTTGGAAAGATTAATATGGCTTTTATATGTTTCTTTTGCAGTAATTGCTTCTTCCTGGCAGAGTGATCTTTCAGCCCATGTTGATACAGTACTCATTTCACTGTGGATAATGACGCAAACATACCAGCTTCCGCCAGCATCTTCACAAGTGGCGACATGTATGAACAGGGCTGCGCCAGTTTTCTGGTGTACTTTGAGCCAAAAAGAATGTATGAACAGGTGCACTCCAAACTTTGGCACGATAAGTGCCTTTGTAAAGCGCCAAAGATTAGGGGCGTTCTGGAGGCTTCGCACCACATTTGTAGAAGTAAACACATTTATGATTCTTTGATGCCAAATCTAGGCGCAGAACAGTTAGAACAGCCAGATCAAGTTAAAGGTGGTCAGCCTGAGCCAGACTTGTCGTATTGGCACTACAATGCACCTGTATGTATATATGATCTGTAGAAGAACAGGTTCATACATTCTGGCGCATTCTACACTGCATTAAAGCAATTTAGAACTGGCCTGTCGGCACCAGGATTCAAACATGTCGCCCAAGGTCTTTTTCTTTTGTTCTTGGGTTGATATGCACATGTCGGACCAAAGTACATTTTCTGAGACACAGAACCTGTCTCCTTCCTGAGCGGTATGATGGCTGGACATTCCCATTTTGTTTGTACTTGCATGTAATTATTTGTAGAGATGAACGAGGCATCTTCAGGTATCTGGAAATTGCACCAAAGGATGATCCAGACTTGTGCAAGTCCACAACTCTCTTCCTGATTTCTTTAGAAATTCCCATATGTTACAAACAGAAGCAGTGTGTTTCTGGTGTAAATTAAAATGCATCCACAGTTGTGTCTCTAATTAACTCAGATGTTGCCAGTAAACCTATCAGAAGCTTCCAAAGACATGACATCACCATATGGGCTGTCCCAAATTGTTTAAAGGCATAGTAATTGTAACGGCTAGGTCGTGGATCCACTGGACCACCACAAGCGATGGCAACAACCGCGCCGGGGGGCGGAGTCTAAGTAGGTCCCGGTTTTCACCAGAGCCCGCCGCAAAGCGGAATGGACTTGCTGCGGCGGGATTCTACCAGGTCGCTACCCCTGACGCGGCGGGTTTGCGGTGGCGGACGAGGTGCAGCGAGGTACAGAATCGTAAGCCAAGAATCGTAGTCGTGGGCAGGCAGGAAGGTCAGGGCAGGCGGCAGAGGTTCGGAGTCGAGAAACGTAGCAAGAGGTTTGATACACGGTAAGGCAAGAACACACTTAAAGAACGCTTTTTCTAGGGCACGAGGCAACATAGATCCAGCAAGGAATGACCGTGGAGCAACACCATAAATAGGGGAAGCGCCCGGCAATTAGCCAATTACCGGGGCGCTGGCCCTTTAAATTTACAAGAACGGGCGCGCGCCTCGGGCGGCAGAGGCTGCGGACGTGTCAGGACCGAGGTCAGGTAAGTCTCCAGGACGAGTGGACCCACAGCCCGTCCCGCGGCCAGCGGCACCACCCGACCCCGGCAGGCACCCGGGGGGGGGGCCACGGGTGCGCCCGCGAGCCGTGGAGTGGGACCACCCGCTACAGTACCCCTCCCCCCCCCCTTAGGTCTCCCTCTCTTCTTAGGCTGAAGAAACTTATGAATCAGATCTTGTTTCAGGATATTAGACTCCGGTTCCCAGGACCTCTCCTCGGGGTCGAAGCCCTTCCAATCTACAAGAAAGAACCGCTTACCCCTGATGGTCTTCATGTCCAAGATGTCCTTCACCTCAAAAACATCAGGGGACTCTACTACCAGAGACGGAACAATGCTCCTCTGAGAGAACCGGTTCAAGACCAGAGGCTTTAGGAGGGAGACGTGAAAGGCGTTAGGAATCCGGAGAGATGGAGGTAGGCAGAGCTTGTAGGACACCGGGTTCAGTTGCCGAAGTACTCTGAAAGGTCCCAGAAACCGCGGACCCAACTTATAGCTGGGGATCTTGAGGCGTATGTATTTGGAAGAGAGCCACACTTTATCCCCTGGGAGGAACGTTGGGGAAGATCTCCTCCTCTTGTCAGCTTGGGTCTTCATGCGGGCTGAAGCCTGGAGTAAGGCATGTCGGGTCTCTCGCCAAATGACCCCGATATCCCGAACCTGGTTGTCCACGGCGGGAACCTCGGAGGCCGAAGCCAGAGGAGGGGGGGCGTGGATGACGACCATAGACCACAAGGAATGGGGAACGGCCAGTCGAGTCGGAGTCCCGATGGTTATACGAGAACTCGGCCCATGGAAGCAGTTCGGACCAGTTGTCCTGACGTCCGGACACAAAGTGCCGTAGATAGTCCCCCAAGATCTGATTTACCCTCTCCACCTGCCCATTTGTCTGGGGATGGTACGCGGATGAGAAGTCTAGCTTGATTTGCAAGCGAGAACATAGGGCACGCCAAAACTTAGAGACAAATTGGACGCCTCGATCGGAGACGATGTGGGAGGGTAACCCATGCAGGCGAAAAATGTGATGGAAGAAGTGGCCCGCCAATTGGGGAGCAGAAGGGAGACCAGACGGCTGCACAAAGTGGGACATTTTTGAGCATCGGTCAGTGACCATACAGATGACCGAGTTTCCAGAGGAAGAAGGAAGGTCCATGATGAAGTCCACGCCTATGTGTGTCCATGGAGACTCCGGAACAGGCAGAGGGACTAAGAGCCCTGCGGGCCTATGGTATGGGACCTTGTTTCAGGCACATGTGGCGCAGGAGAGAACGAAGTCCTTGACATCTTGGACAGAGTTGGCCACCAGTAGTTTCGCGAGATAAGGGCGTAGGATTTCCGTATCCCGGGGTAGCCGGCAAGAAGAGAACTATGCTCCCAACCCAGAATTCTCCTCCTGAGTGCGGGACGCACCTAGGTTTTGCCCGGAGGAACGCTATGGAGAATCTACAGGAGCCACATAACCAGCCGATCAGGCCAATGATGTGCTGAACACTGGTTCTTTCTCCGGTAATGCCAGAAGCAACGGTAGAGGGCGTCCACCTTGACATTTTTTTTCCCCTCCGGCCGGTCAGAAGTGGATCTTGAAAATCAAAACGGAGAAAAAGAGACCACCTGGCCTGGCGAGGATTTAAGCGCTGGGCCGTCTGGAGGTATTGGAGGTTCTTATGGTCTGTGAAGACATCAAATGGATGTCGAGCTCCCTACAACAGATGTCGCCATTCCTCCAGGGCCAATTTTATGGCCAACAGCTCCCGATCTCCAATGGCATAATTTCGTTCTGCCGGTGAGAAGGTCTTAGAAAAAAAAACGCATTAAGACATTTTGCCTTTAGGGCCCTTCTGGGTCAGGGACCCGCCCCTGCTCCTAACGAAGAGGCATCCACCCCTAGGCTGAAGGGTTTCTCCGGATCTGGACGGACCAAGATAGGTGCTGAGGAAAACGCTGTCGTCAGTTGGGAGAAAGCTTCCTCGGCAGTCGGAGGCCAACATTTCGGATTAGCGTTCTTTCAGGTGAGAGCCACGATAGGAGCCACCAGTGTAGAGAAATGGGGAATGAATTGCCGGTAGTAGTTGGCGAATCCCAGGAAGCGTTGTATGGCCCGAAGACCAACAGGTCGTGGCCCCTGCTGGATCGCAGAGAGTTTAGCTGGGTCCATTTGCAGACCTCAATCGGAGACTATGTACCCAAGGAAAGGAAGGCTGGCCTGGTGGAACCGACACTTTTCCAGCTTGGCATACAGTCGATTGTTCCGCAGACGTCGCAGAACCTGGCGTACTTGTACCCGATGAGTCTGTATGTCAGGCGAAAAAATCAGGATATCGTCCAGAAATACTATGACGCAGGTGTACAGCAAGTCCCTGAATACGTCATTGACGAACCCTGAAATATGGCTGGGGCGTTGCATAGCCCAAAGGGCATCACGAGATACTCGAAATGCCCGTCACACATGTTGAAGGCTGTTTTCCACTCGTCCCCTTCTCGAATTCTGATGAGGTTATAGGCTCCACGTAGGTCCAATTTGGTAAACACCTTGGCTCCTCGGAGATGATCAAAGAGCTTAGAGATCAGGGGGTAAGGGTAGCGATGCTTCACCGTGATCTTGTTTAGACCCTCTGTAAATACAAACACGCCGCTGTGAAGGAGGACGTGAGTATGAAACCTTTCAGTAAATTCTCCTAAATGTAGGCTGACATGGCCTGAGTCTCAGGCACAGACAGAGGGTAGACCCTACCCTGTGGGGGACTGGTTCCGGGAAGGAGGTCTATGGGACAGTCATTCGGCCGATAGGGCGATAGCTTCTCAGCCTGTTTCTCCGAGAATACATCTCCAAAATCCTGGTACTCCGCTGGCAGACCTGGTAGAGGCTTGACGACGACTTGGGGAGGAGAGATGGACACCGGGCATGGTGCCAACCAAACAGAGGTCCTGGCACTCCGATCCCAATCAACCAGGAACTCTTTCGACCTGTCTTCCAATCGCAACAAGCATAGAGGGCGTGACGTTGCAAGCCAGGTAAGCCACAACAGATCGCCGAAGAAGAGCGAGGCAGGACATGAAAAGAGATCTTCTCCGTGTGTAGGACACCTACACGGAGGTTCACTGGCCGGGTAATGAACTGAATGGAGTCGCTAAGAAGCTCCCCACTGACGGAAGAGATAAGCAACGGCTTCTTCAGACGGATCACTGACAAGTGATAACGAGACACCAGGGAGGCATGAATGAAGTTCCCGGCGGAGCCGGAGTCCAGGAAGGCAGGAACCCGAAGAGATAGGCCAGCATCCATTGTTACCTCCACTGGCAACATCAGTCATGGAGAGGAAGACTGAGCACCTAGGGACGCCTCTCCAACGGCACCTAGGTGCAAGCGTTTCCCGAACGCTGAGGACGCTGTGGACAACTTTTACGGAAATGGTCTGGACTGGCGCAGTAGAGGCAAAGGTTCTCCATCCGGCGGTGGGACAGCTCTAACTCCGACAAGTGTGCCCCATCCACCTGCATGGGTTCTTCGGTGGAAACCTGTGGAGGGGGCAGCGGAGATTTCTGGAACACAGGAGCCAGACGAGGAAGACGGAGAGGTTGTGCCGAGTCACGCTCCTGGCGGAGCTCCTGCTGTCTCTCCGTGAAACGCTCGTCTATGCGAGTGGCCAGATGGATAAGTTTGCTCAAAGAAGATGGGAGATCTCTAGCTGAAAGTGCGTCCTTTACTCTGCTCGACAGGCCCTTCTTGAATGTGGCGCAGAGAGCGGCATCATTCCACGACAGCTCGGAGGCTAGGGTGTGGAATTGGACCGCATGATCTCCAACGGAGGAGTCCCCCTGACGTAGGTACAATAGACGCTCGCGCAGGCTCCTCGAAAATGCTGCGGAATTCAGTGAGGAAAACCTGTAGGTCTGCAGACACAGGGTCATTCCGGTCCCAGAGGGGTGTCGCCCAGGCCAGGGCTTTTCCGGATAGCTGGCTCACCAGGAACACTACTTTTGACCTTTCGGTGGGAAACTGGTCGGCCATCAGCTCCACGTGCATGGAGCACTGTGTGATAAATCCTCTGTAAAGCTTCGAGTCCCCGTCGAACTTGGAAGGTAGAGGAAGGCGAAGCTTCGGGCCCACGGTTGCCAGCGGGACGGCCGGGGGTGTTGCACTCACCGGTGAAGCGGCAGGTTGCTGCTGCTGGGACGCCAGGAGTTGACGCATCATGGCGGACAGCTGACCCAATTGCTGTGCTTGTTGTGTGATCTGCTGCGACTGTTGGCAGGGGCACCTTGGCAGGATCCATGGCTGGATCTAACTGTAACGGCTAGGTAGTGGATCCACTGGACCACCGCAAGCGATGGCAAGAACCGCGCCGGGGAGCGGAGTCTAAGTAGGTCCCGGTTTTCACCAGAGGATTCTACCAGGTCGCTACCCCTGACGCGGCGGGCTGCGGTGGCGGGTCGAGGTGCAGCGAGGTACAGAATCGTAAGCCAAGAATCATAGTCGTGGGCAGGCAGGAAGGTCAGGGCAGGCGGCAGAGGTTCGGAGTCGAGAAATGTAGCAAGAGGTCTGGTACACGGCAAGGCAAGAACACACTTAAAGAACACTTTTTCTAGGGCACAAGGCAACATAGATCCAGCAAGAAATGACCGTGGAGTGAAACCATAAATAAGGGAAGCGCCCGGCAATTAGCCAATTACCGGGGCGCTGGCCCTTTCAATTTACAAGAACGAGAGCGCGCGCACCCTAGGGAGCTGGCGCGCGCACCTCGGCCGGCAGAAGGCGCGGACGTATCAGGAACGAGGTCAGGTGAGTCTCCAGGGCGAATGGACCCACAGCCCGTCCCGCAGCCAGCAGCGCCACCCGACCACGGCAGGCACCCATGGGGGCGGCCACGGGTGCGCCCGCAGCCCGCGGGCCGAGAAGTGGGACTACCCGCTACAGTAATCCTAGTGTATGTAAACTTTTGACTTTGCAGAAAGTAATAAAATGCCTTAAAAAAATCTCTCTGGCATTTGGCAAATATAAATGATTTTAGAAATCCTAATTCACCTAAAACGGGAAAGGTATATTCTGATTTCATGTCAAATAGTGAGAAAAACATGCATATGTGTCTTTTTGTATAGTGTATGTAAACTTCTGGTTTCAACTGTAAATCACCGAATCCAAAGTAGTCCAAAAGGGAACCTGTAGATAAACAGAAACATTAAACTTCTGCAAATACATAGGCTGGATAGCTTATTCGGCGTCCAGGAGAACTGGGTGACTTCCCATCCCCCACAAGTGGCAACCAGTTATTTTTATCATAGAACAGCTGGGTCATTTGTGGTGGATGGGGCATCACCCAGCTTTTCTGGACACTGGATAGTCTATGCAGTGCTCGGGAAAGTTGGGTGACATCCTATCCCCCGCGTGTCACACAGTTTCCAGTCCTAGAAAAGCTGTGTGTCACCTTTTTTATCTTGGAAATCTGCGTGACATCCCACCCCCACAAGTGGTACACAGCTTTTCTAAGACAAGAAAACTGTGTGATCATTCCTCCCAACTACCCATTCTAAATCACTTTCCCTTTCTGCCCTACCTCCTCTGACCCAACACTCTATCCTTGCTCCACCACTCAAAACCCTCTCACTACCCTGTGTACCATCCACCACTCTAAACACACATCTCTCTGTTCCCCAAGCGGGTGACATACCAGCTTCTCCAAGTGGAGACCGGAATAGGTGGCACAATTATGTAATGTCCTTGTGCCTTGTGCTGAGGTCTACTCACAGCTGAAGCCTGTAGACCTCAGACCTTAGACCTACTGGGCAAAATAGTGGGGAGGGTGCGCAAACAGTTAATTAGACAATTGCCCTCAATTCTTGGATGACAAGTTTTTGAGGGTCAACAATTTGCGTAATTGGTGTCTCACAGCTCAAAATCTTCAAGCACAGCTTAATTCAGCAAAAAGTAGACAAGTTTCCACTTCATCTCTGAAGAGAAAACATTTATATGCAAGTTTGACAGGTCAGATATCAGTAAGAAAGCCAATGCTAAGATTGCAAAATAAAAAGTACTTGCCTGAGCCAAGCAGTGGACAACTGAAGAATGTAAGGTCTTATCGTCTGATTAATAAAAAGTTGACATCTTTGACAGATCTTGCAGGGTTTTTGTATGTAGTTGAGTAGGTGAAAATATGTTTCCTTAGTGTGTGACATTAAAGGGGTTGTCTTGCTACAATGATTGGGATTTAATTAAAAGATCTTTAAAAAACAAGCAGCTTTGCAATATATGTTCATTACAAATGTCCTACTGATTTTGAGTTATCCCTGGTAGTAGGAGTGCATCAGCTCCTCAAATCACAATAGCAGCCAGCCTGTTGATTTTTATCTCACTGGCTGCCAGTGCTGGTGACTCATCTGCTTCTCAATACAGGTCGGAGCACAGCGCCCCTCCCGCACAGTATGTGATGCTTCTGTAGGGGAGGGGGAGGGCTCTGGCTTCTGTGTCTGTGTAGCTGTGCTGCCTGGATTAACCCTGTGTGTGCCTGCTCCTCCTGCTCTCTACACAGATTGAGGAGAGCAGAGGTGAGGCTGAACTGTTGTCAGTACAATGTGACAGCAGTGAAGTGTGTTACTATAATCATGATGTGTCTGTGGAGCTTTGACTATACTAATAGAAAAGATCAGGGGGGCATGTGAACGGTTCATATCCCTCCCTGCTCTGCTGTATTAGTGACACATCGTGATTATAGTAAAACACTTCACAGCTGCCCTGTGTCTGTTCTAATGGGAGGACAGCGTTTTTTTTGTTGTTGCTTGAGATGTCCGTGGAGATTTGTATGCTAAGCAGGAGGAATAGGAACCTTTACATCCCCCCCTGCTCTGCTATTAGCATACACAGCTTCACAGACCTCTGGCTCCATAGCCACTCATAGATCAGCCCTCTCCCTGCTGTCTCCTGACTATGTGGAGAGGAGCAGCAAGAGCTCGGCCACAGCAGCCGATCCAGCAGTGAGCAGCCGCCAGCAGACCTAGGCAGGCACACACAGGGAGCACCCCCCGTCGCGTTCCTCCTGCTGTATAGAAGTTACTGCAGTCTGAGGAGGAGAGCTGTCTGTGTGCTGAGGGGAAGGGGGAGGAGAAGAGGCAGACAAGAAGCACGCCCCTGAATTCAAAAATCCTATGCTGCCAGACACACTGAGGTAGGCTGAAAGCCTGTAGTGAGACAACTCCTTTAAGGAAGAAGTGTGATGGTATGGGACTTTTTTGTTACATGCAGAGTCGGCAACTTGCACACAGTTCAGCACTCAACTTGTAAATGGTAGTCTCCAGGAATGTATATGCACCACCACCTATCACCTGTTTAAATGGAGATCCTGCACTCCTTTCTAGTATTGAAGTAACAATCAGGTGAATGTGAACTTTAAAGCGTATTTATTTACTTTTTCCATAACATACTGCTATATTAACAGATTATATTCATTGATACTTGTGTTTCTGTAGCACACATAGTCCATGGTAGTGGATACAACAGCGGGCATCCAAACATATCATGCAGCCGCATAGCATGGCTCCGGCATCTTTGATAGCATACCACTGACAGGCGGCTCAAGAAAGGGGGAGGGTTCTCCCGAAACGTCGCGCGATTGCGCTGGACCCGCCTGTCAGTGGTATGCTATCAAAGATGGTGGAGCCATGCTATATGGCTGCATGATATGTTTGGGCGCCCGCTGTTGTATCCACTACCATGGACTATGTGCTACAGAAACGCAAGTACCAATGAATATAATCTGCTAATATAGCAGTATGTTATGGAAAAAGTAAATAAATACGCTTTAAAGTTCACATTCACCTGATTGTTACTTCAACTTGCACACAGTGACTGGCATACTAGACAAAAGGGCCTACAACAGCATTTTGGTGCACCATGCATCTGGTGTTTGCCTAGTTGGTCAGGGGTTTATATTACAGCTGGACAATGATCCAAAACATAATTCTAGGTCATGAAAGTGCTATTGAAAAAGACAAGAAGAAGCCGTCAGTCTTCCAAGAATAGGATGGCCTGCACAGTCTCCAGACCTAAACCCTATTGAGTTTGTTTCAGATTAACTGATAAGAAGTATAAAAACAAAGCAACCTACGAGTGCAGCACATTAGTGGGAACCTTTCCTACAATGCTGAACAATATCTGTATGCAACTGTAGAAAGAATGCCTTGGATGTGTTAAACTGTTATATCAGCGAGAGGTGGCTACTGTGAAGTGTCAAAAATCTAGACTTAATTTGTTAAAATAATCCATTATTTTATTCATCTTCTCTTCTTTCATATCAAAGGAAATATGAGACTGTGGAAATATCAATAAAACTGGAAAAATTCTAGAGTAACAGTTATCAATAAACTTGCATAGTTCATAACAATAAATGTTTCTTCCCAAAAATGATCTTATGCTCAATTTTTTCTGATACAGGGGACAAATTTTAGAAAGCATAGCCTGCAGGGTGATTGCAAATATCAGAGCCCTGTTTCCTTTAAACAGATAAAACAGCATAAGAGCTCAGACAGTAATATTGATAATTTCAGAGCTTCATGCCAACTTGTCAGAGTGAAGGTCAATTGACTTCATATGTTACTACAGATGATGCTGTTAATAGAAATATGTGGTATTGCACTCTGGGAAACAGTTGATTTGAATGATATAATAGTCTCAGACTTTTTGGACATGTATGAACGGGGCTGCGCCAGAAGTCTGGCGTCTTTTCAGCCGGGTTCATAAATTAGGCACATTCCACACTAATATAATGCGCATGAAAATTGGCATCTTAACGCCAAAAATTATACATGTCACCCTTTGTTCTGAAACAGAAGACTTTATTTTTCTTCTCACAAAGGCACGAAGGCTGGACAGTTACTTTGACTTTAGTAGTACAACTGCAAAACACCCATTTTTTTCTCAATTTTCTTTACTAGTCTCTATCAGGAGCCCATGTGCCATATCACTGATCCCCCAAATAGTCAAGTTGTATCCAAGATCTGTTGCCCAAACCTACAGTGCTGCTATGTGCTTCTAGGGGGTTAATCCCTGATGAACAACAACTACCTGATGAAGCACATTGCATCATTAGAGAGGCATTTGTGATAACCCAGTGCAAATGTGTGTTTGGATGGTTATAGGGGAGTATTATATTTAGTCTTTGCTGAGAATTGA
Source organism: Phyllomedusa bahiana (assembly GCA_025379985.1). Classification (NCBI taxonomy): domain Eukaryota; kingdom Metazoa; phylum Chordata; class Amphibia; order Anura; family Hylidae; genus Phyllomedusa; species Phyllomedusa bahiana. The sequence continues at coordinate 22,486 of JAODAL010019242.1, forward strand.
TTGGGAGGAGTCCTATTGTGTGTTCAAATTGCATGTTGTTATCACTTGATATCTTATGTAAGGTTTTTGTAAGCTTACTCCCTATTGGCTGTAATCAGCCTATTCACTTTAACTGCAGAAAGTTCTGGAAAGTGCTTGAGTTTGTGGGTGGAGCCTCACTAGCCCAGCATCTTTCTCAATACAGAGATTCAGTCAGTCGGTTGTTGGTCAGTCAGAGAGTCCAGTGTGCAGAAAAGTCTTCTCTGACTGTGTGTGCTTGCTGTGACCCCAGAAGCCCACAACCCAAATATTTATCTTAGACACTTGTCCAGGGAACCAAGAAAGACCACACAGACCCTTGCAGAGGTAGCAACACTCTCCGGTCCTTAAATCCACTTCCTACTGAGGAAATATTCGGAAGAAAAAACGACTTGCATTCCCTCAATAAAAGGCCTGAAATTAGACAGAGGGGAGAAATTGATTTAAGGACCTCTTTGCTTGTCTAGTACCCTAATCAGATCTCCAACTAGTACCAGAGTTTCATGGCTATCAAGTTGTGTTCCAGCTAAAAGCCGCTAATTATCTGCGAGTTCAAATTGATCCCATAAAAGTATCCCACCATAAGCCAAGTGGTGAAGGTTTCCTTATATAGTGTACAGGAGTCAATGTGGCTATACATTACAGGAATTTAATAATGCTTAATAATGTTTGATAATAATTGCACTGATGTATATTTCAATTGCACTATATATGTTATTTGGAAATGTCTATTGACCTCTGTCTCAACCCTGTACTCTGCCAGCATGTCTGGAAAAGTGTATAGTCATGCTGCTTTGCAGATATGTAAATCAGTCACAGTCACTCAGCACTAGTGGTGGGATTTCCCATAGCAACCAGACAGGAAGGGGGAGTAGAAGATTATAAAAGACAGGCAAATTTAGTTTTCTGGGTCTCTCCAGTCTTTTACACTGTTCTGTCATCTTGGGTTAATCTTGATAACATAATTTACAGCCTGTCAGTGAACAATCCATCAATCAGGGTGACATCCCTGACAAAGGCCATGCTGCACCTGGGCTCAGGGGTCAGCGTAACCACTAAATCGCTGGCTGAATGGGAGAGGATCAAGGAAGAAAGGAATTGTGTTGAAAAGTAGAGACTCAGCTTGGCCTAGTAGGACTTTGGATTCCTTGGATCTCGTGAGGTAATCCTAGTCCCACCAGTCCTCATGGCTTTTGGGACCCAGTTAGCCTCAGGCGTGGCACAGTACCCCAATTTATGAGAGATAACCCAGATCTCTTATCTGGAGGGCATTCATTGCAAGGGACTTTCAACAATAAATGTTCTTCTGCTAGATGTCTAAGTGTCTGTGACTGTGTGAAGAGAACTGTATTTGAAAGTTAATTTTTTCCTGTGTTTGTAACATCATGGCAGAATAAGTAAAGTAGGGCTCTGCTGTTCGAAAAGTTAACCATATGTCTCCTGCCTGCTTATTCTGCACCGCACATCAAAAGCTCACACACCAACTTCACAGGCAGTTGGGAGAGAGACCACCACCAGAGTGTGCCCCGGGGGACTATAACACCAATCATCCTCAGTGCAGACCCCTTCTTCATTGGTACCGGCACTAGATGAGCAATAGAGGTGTGGTTGTTAGTTTTAGAGCCACCATAACCAAAGCAGCAGCATTATGGCTACTACAGCTCCCGCCTCTCCTCTGCCTCTCTGGCCTGGTCTACCACACTTAGAGAAGGAATCCAGGACTGTGTCAGGCTCAAGTAAATGCACAGCAAAGCGAGTGAACTGTCTTTCTAGTATTTTCCCTGCCTAACAGGAACTTCAGCTCACAAGTGTCATCCACTATTTGTGCTCAGAGACTGTATTGTATGTATCCTCGGTAAACTGATGATTATTTTTATGTTTTTATCATATTCCTGGTGTCTGGTCACTTTATTCTGCATATTCCATCATGGACGTTTCCTCCAGTCCATAAGAATATTAATCTAGGAGTCCCAGCAGTCAAAGATCCACCTATTTGACAAAAAATGTGTGTGCAAGCTTCAGGAACTTGCCCCAGGGTCTGCATCCCTCTTTAGCTGCTGTGACCATTGTTTCGCGGTGTGGAACTACAGATCCCAGCAGGTCCTCCACCACAACATCTGCATGTCTTCTTCTGCTTTCCAGAAGCTTTTCTGGCATCACAAACATGATCAAGCTCAGTGTGCTTGCTACAAAGAATCTGAGATTTTGTTGATTTTGTCCCATTGGGAGGATAAACCGAATCTTGCTGATTTTTCCCCATAGTGAGTATAAACCGCAGTTTGCAACTGGGACCTCAGAAGAATAGCTGCCATTTTTTAAAATCTGTAATTTTTATTTTTTTTAGTAAATTTTGGGTTGGCGTACAAGTGGTTAACCAGCCATCTTGGTGGTTCACAGTTCATTTTAGATGGCTAAAAAAGAAAAAGAAACTGCTACAAAAATCTGCCCAACTGCATAAAAAGAACTGTTCTGATATTACTCTGCATATTGCTCCTAAAGGAACAATGTGATTATTTTTCCTGTTAAGGAAAGACTGTGTTTTCTCAGTTCTTGAAGTGATAATAATTTTCCTAAAGTGACAGTACCCTCTAAAGTTGTTAATACCTGACAACATGATGGATTCTAATCAGGGTGATCAATCTGGCACGAGCACTATTCCATCACCAGCAGCCTGTGCTCTGCCTTTCAATATGCCTTTCTACCTGGGTGCATCATGGCTGCCACGCTATAAAGGAAAGCCGCGCACTCTCATGGACTTAAAAGAAAAAATGTTGGCTGTGTGCCAGTTCTATCCCCTTTCTACACCGGAGCAAGTACATTTACTATTGGGCCAGCTTGAAGGTGCTGCTGCCAGAGACGTCCAGTCCTGGCCCTCATCTGACAAAAAGACTGTTGATCACATCTTTGCTAAGCTGAAAGACGAATTTGAGATTTGCTCCTCTACTGAAGTCATGCGTTTCTTTACCAGGCGGCAACAGCCAGGTGAGATCCTAAGGGATTATGCATTAGCTCTTCAAGAAAATTTCATAGCTGTTTTACAAGTTAACTCCCATGACGCTGCAGCAATTGATAAATTTCTCATGGACCGTTTCTTAGAGCGAGCAGGATCTGAGTAACTACAAAGTCCACTCCGCATGCTCACAGCACAGCATCTTACTATTACATTCCCAGACTTCAAGAGTCTTGCTATATGTGTCCTGGGAACTGATCCACCACAAGGGGGCTCTCTCTGCCTTATATTCCATTCTACCCCAACCAGTTGGAGGAATTCCTTCTGTACCTGTGATGACGCTACCAGGTATTCCACAGGGTATCCAAGCAGCACAAGCACCAACTGCTACCCCCAGCTGCAGGATCTAGTGGAAATAGTATGTCAGACGCTCCAGGGAATGACTGCACAGCCTTCATCACCCAGTGAACTGTCTCAGAGCAGGACCCTTTCACCGGAGCCTCGTTCTCACTACTAAACCTCTAGATGGCTACCTCCGGAAAGGACTGTTCACTGTGAAAGACCGTATTGTCGCCTTTGTAACAGGTATGGACATGATATGGATCAGTGCTACTGGGCCATCCCCGAGGCCGAGGATCTTCCCTTGGGAGGAAAAGGAAATGGTCCAACAGAGGCATCTATGTGGGTACCCCGCTACACTGCATCCTGACTGCACTTAACTGTGCGGCTAAACGTTCTATCATTTAAGGCCATAATGAACACCGGATCTCAAGTAACCACTCTGCAAAAACAGGCTTTTCATGAACATTGGGACTTGAGTAACTTAACTAAACCCCCAGGTACATTTCAAAATGTTTTTGTTAGTAATGGACTGTCTATTCCAGGGCTATTGGGAACAAACTGTTCACATAGGTGATTGTAAATTGCCTTGTCAAAATGTCATTATAACTCATGTTGTATTAGGAATGAATGTTCTTAGACATTGTTTAGCTTAAGTGTTGGATGGCTTGCAAAGTTCTCCCCTTACAGCTTCTTCATTTGAGCAGAGGGTTATCCAATGTGAAATCTGCATTCTAAGTGGCAGCAGAAGTTCAGGAATCGCAAGGGCCAAATCAGCCGTGTCCACATTAGACATACCCGTCCAGTAACCCTTCAACCTGACGCTGAAATCATACTAGGGTGTAGCACCCAACCAGGTATTTAAAACAAGGATTATGAAGATTTCCTAGAACCTCTCTCGATAGACGGACAACCACTGATAAAAAGCTGCCCACAGCATTGTGGCTGTCTCCATCGGTAAAGTACCAGTTCGACTAATTGATCTTGCCAATGCTACCAAGACATATTGCGCAGGATTGCAACAGTTATTTCTTTATCTTACCTATATTATCCCAGCACCTTTGTGAGTCCTCATGACCACTAGGCCACTATCTGGCACAGGAATATTCTCCTACTCACCCTCAGTGGTGAATTTACAGATGTGTATGTCACTCAGCACTTGTGTAACTAGTGCGAAATCCCTGACCACTATGTGGCCAAACAATGTGAGTCCAAGCCCTAGGGATTCTGCCTCATACGAGTAGTGCATTCATTGAACTTTGAACAATAATAGCACACCAACACAGTGAACTTGTCATTATCACAGTCCGTAATACCTCTCTCTAAATAACACTATTTTCGTCTGTTGGACCACTTAGCAGCACTTGTATTGTGCTCACTATAGACACAAGTGTCTTCTTCCGCTAAACTAAGCACATACATTCAGAATGGGTATTTTATGGGCTTTCAACAAGGCCCCAGGGTAACCAGTCCTAAATACATGCAGAGCTTGCTGATACAATACTCCATCCTTGTCATGATCTGCAAATTCCCCTGCCTCCTGCCTGCATGCAATTGTGTGTTTGATCCTGGCGGTTGGAATTTGCTAATTCTGTTCAGTGCTGCAACAGTTAACACCTCCAACTGGGCTGGGCCAGGTGCAGCACTTCCTCATCTACTGACTCCTATAAAAGACACCTCCTACCAACAGTCTGGGCTAGAGTATTGGTGTTGCTGGGTCAAGGCCCGCTTCCCTGCCCCAAGCCTCCGGCATCCTGTCCTGGCTGCATTCCTGAGTGGTTCCTGTGTTCCTCAGCCGTGCCTCCTGGAAGGTTCCTGTGTTCCTCAGCCGTGTCTCCTGGAAGGTTCCTGTGTTCCTCAGCCGTGTCTTCCTCAGCCGTGTCTCCTGGAAGGTTCCTGTGTTCCTCAGCCTGGTCTCCTGGAAGGTTCCTGTGTTCCTCAGCCTTGTCTTCTGGAAGGTTCCTGTGTTCCTCAGCCTTGTCTTCTGGAAGGTTCCTGTGTTCCTCAGCCATGTCTCCTGGAAGGTTCCTTTGTTCCTCAGCCTTGTCTCCTGGAAGGTTCCTGTGTTCCTCAGCCGTGTCTCCTGGAAGGTTCCTGTGTTCCTCAGCCGTGTCTCCTGGAAGGTTCCTGTGTTCCTCAGCCGTGTCCCCTGGAAGGTTCCTGTGTTCCTCAGCCGTGTCTTCCTCAGCCGTGTCTCCTGGAAGGTTCCTGTGTTCCTCAGCCTTGTCTCCTGGAAGGTTCCTGTGTTCCTCAGCCTTGTCTTCTGGAAGGTTCCTGTGTTCCTCAGCCGTGTCTCCTGGAAGGTTCCTGTGTTCCTCAGCCTTGTCTCCTGGAAGGTTCCTGTGTTCCTCAGCCGTGTCTCCTGGAAGGTTCCTGTGTTCAACTCATAGGAAAGCGTGTCGTATAGCTACAAACAAACAACTTCTAAACTTCGTGCTCTTTAATGCGTTAGTATGTGCAATTCAGCATAGAGTCCATAAACAATCAGACTTTAAATGTAAATATCTTCAAGAACGGTATTAAAAACCTGTAATCCAACAGTCAGTTGCTAGTTTCACAGACATAGTCCGAACGCCATCATCTCGTGGTTTGTGCGTTGAGACAGCTGAACGGCCAAGCGGTAGTCTGCGTTACCCAGAATGCCAAGCACGCAACGTTTCGGGGAAGGCACACCCCCTTTCTCAAACGTGAGTTGGATACAAAGTAGCAACTATTTATAGCGCATTAACATCACACATAGCTCGTCAGAATATTACATTACTATGTATTGTAACAAATTAAATGGACAACGCATTAGTCGTAATACCACTAAAGATGCACTACTAAACATATACACTATCTAAGAACATAAAAATTCTACCTATCACAGTACTTTCACCCTTATCAAGAACCTATTATCCTCTTTATCACCTATGTTCATTACCTATTGACTACTTTAACAATGTTAAGGTAGAAAAAATCCTAAGGCATCTGGGTAATGCTGCCATCGTTTTTTTATAGAAAAACATTCCAAAAAACACTCTTCATTAAGTTCCTTTGGTGCTAAAGCATCCAACTTATGGATCCAAACGACCTCCCGCTGTAATAGCCGCAGGGTGAGTTGCTCTTGGTCATTTGCTTCGATCTCCTCAAGAATACACAATCTTAAATCGGCCACCATTTGAACGTGATACAAGGGACTATGCCCATAATAGAGTGTATACCTGGTCGGGTGATAGACGGATAATACGAAAACCGCACTATATGAATAGATCGCAATCAGAAGAAACATCGTCTGAAACGGATAAGAGCAGTAACAAACAGATGACATTGCGTTCAACAAAAAAGAAAAATCAAGGTGGACATCCTTTTTTGGAAGAAGATACGGATCCAGAGACAACCAGTGGTGATCAGACTGACGACACAGGAACTGTAAAAGCCAGGACCAAACGCAAAATAAAGAAAAAGACTTAAATAACCTTGCTGTCAACATCTCGTCTAAAGTTTTAACACGTTCTCAATGTGAAGTAATTAATAAGGGTCTTAACTTTGTTCCAATGCAGCGAGCTTCTCCGTTTAGCTTTGAGACAAACCTGTATAGGTTCTGCCGCAGGGCTAGATTGAGACTCCATTTTGGTAATGTTAGGGTTAATAAAGAAATCTCGAGCAAACTGCACAGTAAGAGCAGGTTTGATCCTGATGTCTCGTGTGCAGCTTTAGAAACATTCCAATAGTTAGTCCGTAATGAAGTTACTAAAAAGTGGCAAACAGTAGAAAAACAAATATGTAACAATATCACTAAAGCTGAGAAACAAGCCCTTACTAGTTTACAAAAAGATGATAGTTTAATTATTAAAAAAGCAGACAAGGGCGGTGCCACTGTCATTATGGATAGGATCAAGTACATCAGCGAGGCAGAGAGACAATTGAACGACATAAATATTTATGAGAGGATAGATGGGGATCCCACTGCATCTATTAAAATTCAGATTGATCACATAATTTCAGAGGCAGAGGTACAAGGCTTGATTGATTCAAGAACGGCTAAAATGTTGAAAGTTGATCACCCTAGGGTACCATTACTGTATTTGGTACCGAAAATACATAAGTCCCTTACAGATCCTCCTGGTAGACCGATCGTCTCCAGGATAGGATCAGTTTTTCAGCCGAGTGCAGTGTATATTGATAGTTTTTTACAGAAGATCATTAAATTGTTACCACGATGTCTCAAAGATACTAACGATTTCCTAACTAGACTTGAAAGTGTTGATGTGTCAGACGTCACCTTTCTGTGAATGTTAAAAGCCTGTATACTAACATTCCCCATGAAGAGGGGGTTCAGGCTATCAGGCGGAAGTTATGTGAGGATCCCGGACCGTCCAATAGGCAGATCGGGTTCCTCATGGAATTACTTGAAGTTATATTCTCCAAGAATTATTTCAGATTTGGGGAAAAGATTTTTTGGCAACGACAGGGGGTTGCGATGGGATCTCCTGTCGCACCTAGCCTGGCCAATATTTACATGGAAACTTTTGAAACTGAGTATGTCGTCCACAGTAACTGGAGCCGGTGTCTCAAACTCTGGCTCCGGTATGTGGATGACATCTTCATGTTATGGTGTGGGAATGAGGAGGAATTGGAGGATTTTGTTAAGTTTATTAATTCCATCCATCCCTTGATTGAATTTTCATTGTCTAAAAATCGAGTTAGTGTTAACTTCCTTGATGTGGAAGCAGTTGATCACAACATTATACCAAAAAGAGTCTGATCGGAATAATTTACTCCATAACAAGAGTCAGCACGCTCCAAGTGTGTTAAAAGCTATCCCGAAGGGACAATTTATGCGCCTTAGGCGTATTTGTTCCTCTGATTTGGAATATAATAAAAATAAGGATAGATTAATCAATAAATTTGTCAAAAGGGGATATAGTAGAGAGGTGGTCACTAAGGTTGGTGAGGAAATAGGTCATCTCACAAGGCATGAGGTACGGACAAAGAGAAATAGGAGAGACAATCATAGACTTTGGTTTTCCACTGTCTATGATTGTCACTCTAATCTAATTAGGAAAACAATTTGTAAATTCTGGCATGTCTTACAAAGTAATTCTAAATATGTATACCTTTCTCGAGATATCCCAAATTTTGTTTATCAGAAGGGCAGAACGATAGGTAATCATATAGTTCACTCTGATTTAGATAAGAAAAAATCAAAGCAGACATTTCTTAACACACAAAAGAAGGGTACTTTCCATGTTTGGCATGTCAGAACTGCAATGGTATAGTAAGAGGATCTTCAATTGCCCACCCTAAGTTAGGGTACTCTATACCAGTACAAGGCTTCTATACTTGTACCACGAAGAATGTCATATATCTGTTGAAGTGCCCATGTGGCAAGTGCTACGTGGGACAAACGTCCAGAATGATGCGCATTAGGCTTAATGAGCATAAATCCCAGATTAGATTGTTCAAATCTAAACTTGACCAGCAGCAGGGTAAGAAAGAGAGTGGACAACGTAAATTTACAGAATCCACTGTTGCGAGACATTTCTATGAGAATGGTCACCAGGTGGCCGATTTAAGATGGTGTATTCTAGAGGAGATCGAAGCGAATAACCAAGAGCAGCTCACCTTGCGGTTATTACAGCGGGAGGTCTTTTGGATCCATAAGTTGGATAGTTTAGCACCAAAGGGGCTTAATGAAGAGTGTTTTTGGATTGTTTTCCTGTAAAAAGCGATGGTAGCATTACCCAGATGCCTTAGAATTTTTTCTACCTTAACATTGTTAAAATAGTCTATAGGTAACAAACATAGGTGATAAAGAGGATAATAGGTTCTTAATAAGGGTGAAAGTACTGTGATAGGTACAATTTTTATGTTCTTAGATAGTTCATATGTTTAGTAGTTCGTCTTTAGTGGTATTTAGGACTAATGCGTTGTCCATTTAATTTGTTACAATAAATAGTAATGTAATATTATGACGAGCTATGTGTGATGTTAATGCGCTATAAATAGTTGCTACTTTGTATCCAACTCACGCTTGAGAAAGGGGGCGTGCCTTCCCCCGAAACGTTGCTTGCTGGGCATTCTGGGTAACGCAGACTACCGCTTGGCCATTCAGCTGTCTCAGCGCACATACCACGAGATGATGGCGTTCGGACTATGTCTGTGAAACTAGCAACTGACTGTTGGATTACAGGTTCTTAATATCGTTCTTGAAGATATTTACATTTAAAGGGAACCTGTCACATAGTTTTTGCCCCTCTGGCTGAGGACAGAACAAGCTAGTGTCAGGCCTGCTGTTTCCAGTGTTCTGTCCCTTATTCTGTAAGATGCTGTAGTTTTCGTGTATTTAATGCTCAAATCTGCAGTTTTCAGCCAGAAGAGTCATTCGAAGAGTCCTTCAGAGAGTCAGTTTTTTTTCAAACCCGGCCAATCGGAGGCTAGCCCCGCCCACCTCAACTGATAAACCTATTACTTTGAATAGGTAGAAACATGTGAATAACTGTCAGTGGGTGGGGCTAGCCTTTGGTGGGTGGAGCTAACACCTGCTCATGAATAAGATTTATGGGGTAAATGCTCTAAAACTGCTACATCTTACAGAATAAGGGTCACAGTGCTGGGAACAGCACGTCTGACACTAACTTGTGCTGCCTTCAGCAAGGGGGGCATCACCTATGTGACAGTTTCCCTTTAAAGTCTGATTATTTATTGACTGTATGCTGAATTGCCCATACTAACGCATTAAAGAGCACGAAGTTTAGACGTTGTTTGTTTGTAGCTATACGACACGCTTTGCTATGAGTTGAACCGTATTGGGCAGGTGGGGTCCTGCAAATGTCGTTGTGCTCGATCTAAAATTGAAAGTGCATGATCTATATGAAGCCTAGGTTCCTGTGTTCCTCAGTCGTGTCTCCTGGAAGGTTCCTGTGTTCCTCAGCCGTGCCGCTTGGAAAGTTCCTGTGTTCCTCAGCCGTGCCGCCTGGAAGGTTCCTGTTTGCCTCAGCCATGCCTCCTGGAAGGTTCCTGTGTTCCTGTGCCGTGGCTCCTGGTGGTGTTCGGTGGTCCTCTGCGGTCCCTCCTGGCGGAGTCCTGTGATCCTCTGCAGTTCCTCCTGGCAGAGTCCTGTGTTCCTCTGTTGTCTCTCCTGACCCACGGTGACCCTAGGCCTTGCCTTTTGAACTTGTGTTCTGTGGACAGTACTCCGACCTTACTTCCCTGCCCGTGGTTGGTGGAGTCTGCCTCCGTGGTCCCAGGGATCCACCTTTCCATACATGTTTCAAGTGTTATCTTTTGCTTCTTGTACCATGTTTACTCAAATAAAGCTTTGAAACGTAACAATCCTCAGACATAGCCCCCGACTCACATTATAGTCTCTCTTAGGCCGGGTTCACACAGCGTATAGTGGTATGTACCCATGCATGCCACTATACACCTGCTGTGGGAAGAATGCACTGGCCAGCACACACTTCTCACAATGCTCCTGTCCAGCCCCAGAGACTCATAAAATCATAGCAGTCATTGAGTGTTATGATTTTAACCTAATGACAACAAAGAATAACAACGGACATCTATCACCATATAAACCTCTCACTTCCATCTATCACCCCATAAACTCCCCACCATCTCCATCTATCACCCCATAAAAAAAAAAAAAGTAAAAATTAGAATTCTAAGATGTTTGTGTGGTAAATTCTGCAGGGACAAGTGCTGGCAGGGAGAAGTCATCATAGTGGTCAGGACAAGATGCAAAAGAAAAGGGAAAGAGAACAATTCCAGTCATAGAAGACATCACCTATGAGTGCCTGGATGTAACTGCACTGTAATCACCAATAAGTCTGCAGAGCCTGTGTACACTGGTAACTACCACTATATGGTCACTGTATGGAGGTAATATACAGTATGCAGACCCTGTGTACAGCTGGTATCTACCCCTATATATGCACTGTATGGTGGTAATATACTGTACAGTCTGTAGAGTCTGTGGTGCACTAATATTTACCACGATATTGTAACTGTAGAGAGGTAATATACAGTCTGCAGAATTTGTGTACAACTGGTATCTACCCCTATATCTGCAGTGTATGGGGATAACATACAGTCTGCAGAGCCTGTATACACTGGTATCTACGACTATATGGTCACTATATGGAGGTAATATACAGTCTGCAGAGCCTGTGTACACTGGTAGTTACCACGATATTGTCACTGTATGGGGTAAATGTACAGTCACCATGCCTGCAGAGCCTGTGTACACTGGTATCTACCACTGTATGATCACATTTATATGACAACCACAGCCCCCAACACCCCTTATTAATTACGATGGGTCCATTGTTTCGGAAGCTGTGCTATTTTTCCGTTAATCTCGACAAAGGCTTTGAATTGAACCTCTGACACATATGTGATCCAAGCCTTATAAGAGTCTCTTGATACGTTATTTTTTTTTTCTGGTGGGTGGGGGGGGGGGCAATTAAAAAGTTTGCTATGGGGCCCAACCATGTCGAGTTAAACCCCTAAATACAATATTGATAGTTGATGGCTTGCTTACATGGTGCATAAAAGGATAACTGACCAGCCACCAACTATCAAGGTCTGGTTGGTCTGCAAGGATGTTCCTGTACAGCTGCAGTAGGGGAGAGCTTAGTGAGGAGGTGTAGGTGGTTTATCACAATCCATACCTTCTTGATTATTGTCTATACAACCTAACAGGCATGCTTATAGGTATTTTACCATAGAAGGATTTCATACCTGATTTGTCCTGCTTGAGCTTTTAGTGTTCTTACAAGGGAATGTATCTCCGTGGTTTGAATTGTAGATCATGTGACCCAGCATGTTTGACATCACCATGCCTTTTCCCACAATGTGCTCACTCTAGTCAAACAAAGGTCTGTTTCTGTAAAGAGCCGCAAGTGGATAAAATGTAGCTGAATGGTTAGCACAATTGCCTTTCAGCATAGGGTTCCTAGGTTCAAATCCCTGCAGGAACCAACTATATATATTTTTTTTTTTACTCTCAATGCACATACCTGATTGAGGTTTCCTTTTTCTGCAATGGGGACGGGATGACTGCACCATCTTGAAGGAAGGATAGATAGGGCCATGTATTGTGAGATTTTGGCCAACAACCTCCTTCCTCCAGTAAGAGAATAGAAGATGGGTTGTGGCTGAGTCCTCCAGCAGGACAATGACCCGAAACATACAGCCAGTGCAACTAAGGAGTGGCTCCTTAGGAAGCACTTCAAGGTCTTGGAGTGGCCTAGTCAGTCTCCAGCCCTGAATCCAATGGAAAATGTTTGGTGGGAGCTGAAACTCAATGAACCCCAGCAACAGCCCCGAAACCTGAAAGATCTGGAGAAGATCTGTATGGAGGAGATGGCCAAAATCACTGCTGCAGTGTGTACAAACTTGGTCAAGAACTACAGGAAACATTTGACCTCTAATTATAAACAAAGGTTTCTGTACTACATATTAAGTTCAGTTTTTATATTGTATCAAATATTTATTTCCTGCAATAAAATGCAAATGAACTATTTAAAAATCATACAATGGGATTTTCTATATTTTTTTACATTCTGTCTCTGTTTAAGTGTACCTACAATAAACATTACAGACCTCTCCATTCTTTGTAGGTGGGAAAACTTGCAAAATTGCCATTTAACTAAAGCCATTTAAGTGAGGAGCACAACCCAGTGGCAAAACAACACCACTATTACCAGACCTAGCCCCCCCCTCCCTCTCCCGGGTCTGGGTTGCATCATCACACAAGCATAGCATTACAGCAACAATGGTCGTCACACAGCACCACTACCAAAAAAAGGAAAGGTTCACTACTGCTTACCTCTCCCTGGAAGCAGACTGAAAGAAAAAGGGCATTTACCCTTATTCAGACTACTAGTAATTAAAAACACCAGGACCAAATGGGGAGGAATTGTCATCCAAGTTAAAAAGTAAAGACACATTAAGACCATTTACCTGGGTGGGAGAGACATGGACCACATCCTCACACTTTTAGTTGATCTACTGCTTCAGTAGATCAATTCTGTATTGACTAGACACACCTGGCGCTCTCTTTGATGTCTCCAGCATCATTGACGGCCATCATTTCTGCTCAGAGTGAATCGCTGAGGTCTTCTGGTCCCTTGTCCAGCTTAGATGCTCCCTGGCCCATGCAAAACAATATGGTTAGGTACCCTTGTTGGTCATCTAGCACGCAGACCACGCTGATGGAAATGGTTATAAATATATCACAGAGCTCAGCTTCTCTCCCTCTATCATATAACCCTATGTATCAGAGCTCAGCTTCTCTCCTCTGTCATATAGCCCTATACGTCACAGAGCTCAGCTTCTCTCGTCTATCATGTAACCCTATATATCACAGAGCTCAGCTTCTCTCCCTCTATCGTATAACCCTATGTATCACAGAGCTCAGCTTCTCTCCCTCTATCATATAACCCTATATATCACAGAGCTCAGCTCCTCTCCCTCTATCATATAACCCTATACGTCACAGAGCTCAGCTTCTCTCGTCTATCATATAAACCTATGTATCACAGAGCTCAGCTCCTCTCCTCTATCATGTTACCCTATATATGACAGAGCTCAGCTTCTCTCCTCTATCATATAACCCTATATATCACAAAGCTCAGCTTCTCTCCCTCTATCATATAACCTATATATCAGAGTTCAGCTTTGCTCCTCTATTATACAACCATATATATCATAGAGTTCAGCTTCTCTCCTCTATCATATAACCCTATATATTACAAAGCTCAGCTTCTCTCCTCTTTCACATCCTGTTCTCAAAGAGGGTAGCAAAAATCACATAACAGGTTCCCTTTAAATGAATGAACATGAAAAGGAGTTGGTTTTTTTTTCAAAACCATTTGCACTTTAAAGAAAAAGATGGAGGGCTTGGTCATAAAGTGGTTAAACATTTCTTAAAGGCATACACATGTGAATATCATAATGTAGGGGGTCAAATATGGGTTGCCTAAGATCTACCCTCTTAACAAGCACTTGTTTTCCAAGGCATTCATAGAAAAAGAAGAAACTAAGTAAAGCACATTCTGCCTTTACATATAACACCATCATACTGTTCCCCACTGCCACCCGCTATTCTATGCTCCCAACCGGATTCAGATGCTATGGCATCGGGCTTGACCTGCTGATTTCACAACAGTCAACCTATTTGTAACTTCCCGGACCTTCCCCTTAACCTTAGGTAAGCTTGCATTTCCTTGTTGCTCTAATGTATTATCTGTTCACTAGTTTTGAACCTTTGCTTTGTTGTAAGCATCAACCCTAATACGGCATGTACCATTAAATGTACGCCTGGCACCTACTACAGCATGTACCACTAAATGTATGCTTGGCACATTCCTCTCAATGTTAAACTGTCTTCTACATTCTACCTGAAACTTCTGCACAACTCCAATTCTCTTCTTGATGCTATTCCTTGGCTGTTCTGTAACCTATGTACCTGTATTTATTACCATGTCCTTGCTGACATCTACAGCAGTGTATCTGCCAACAATCCTTGACTTCTCTAAGACCTGTAACCAGGGAATCTGACAGAAAAATCCATATGTCCAGTGAAAGGTAAAAAATGGGAAAGTGCCTTGGACTCCTAGTTAGATATGGCCAAAACTGTTGCAGTAACAAATGGTTTAAAATGTATTAAGTCTCATCAATAAGAATTTGTGTTTTTTTTAGCACAGTTCAATGAATTTCTTAGAACAGTCCACGATGATAGTAAGAAACCAAAGGTCTCCACCATGCACTGCCACATTGTGTAGGGAGTTTATGGCATAATACAGTACATGTGCGCGTTTTTTATAATGTATCAAAAAAGGCTTAGACAATTACAAAGAACGAAATAATACTAACACTTATGTAATGTATAGAATTTTTGTTGAGAAACATTTATCCGGTCTGATTGCCGATTAGGAAGGAAATGTCTCCTTTAATGAGTTCCATATTTCTCTATACCAGTAGGAGAAAACAAAGTTCTAAAATGACTTATGCCCATCTCTTACAGCCACGTCTTATCCTTGGTTGAACTTGATTGACAAATCTTTTTTCAGCCAATGTAACTATGTATTTAATCTTCAAATGTGACCAAGTGTCACGTCAGACCATTCATAACTGTTTACATCAGAGTAGTCTGCATGCTAGACGACCAGCAAGGGTACTTGACCATACCACCAGACATCATTGTCTTGCATTTATGCTAGATGATGATGGCCGCCAATGATGCTGGAGATGTTCAGAAGAGCACTATGCATCAGCCAGGTCTAGTACGCAGACTACTCTGATGTAATGGTTACGAATGGTCTGACGTGACACTTGGGTGCCTCTTACCCCCATTAAATGTGCCTGTAGTTGTGTGGGATTCATCATCTGTTTCCGCAGGACATTGATTACAATTAAGCCGTCATCAGTTTGTGATCTAGCCAAAGGACGTCCACTTCTTTGCATTTCTTTGACTCTTCTAGTCTCTCTGTATCTCTGTTAAAACCTGCTGATGAAACTATGTGACACTCTAAGCTCAGTGGTCACTTCTGTCTGAGAACATCCTGTTTAAAGCCTTGAAATAGCGAGGTATAGTTGATCAATTGAAAGATGTTGTCTTGGTATCCTGATATCAAATTGTGAACAGCATGATGAGGAGGAATGTTTAAATACCAATTCAAAGTGATCTCCGAGATTTATTGGACAATTCAGGGATCAACCCCTGTTGGGAATTTTGCAATTAAGCTCCTTGCTGGAGATCAGCAAGTTGTGCAAAAAGTACTGAAATACTGAACAGTTGGACATGTGCATGTAAAGTTAAGAGATAGTCTCATTTAGAGCATTTTAACAAAAGAAATTATGGACAACATGTCCCAATACACAAACTGCTCTGATGAGTCAATACCTTCAGTGTTCTCCAATATAAGTGTGTACATGAATCAGATGTTAAGCACTTCATAAAAGAACATTAACATTCTCAAAAATAGAGGCAACGCCTCCAGAAAACAAACTATGAATTATTCTAAATTGCAACACTGTGGCCTTCAGAATTAAAGGGGTTTACTTACTACCTGTGTATCCATAATAATCCCAGATCCACCTAAAATATTGAAAGGATCATTATGGGTCAAATAACCTTACATTTATTCTGTTTTTCTTCCCTCCACACAAACCATAGACTTCTGCATTGTAATTCCCAATTGTGAGCAAGCTCTGCATTGCTTCTATATAGTGCTGCTATTCCACAATTTCTGTCCACTAGTCTTTCTACTGCTCATACCTGGCCAGTACAATAGACACCATAGAGTTCCAGGCTATAGCAATGGACTGCGAAAGACTACTACACGTGTTGCCACCAACAGATATTGCCTCTGCTGGACATGACCTACTGCAAGCAATCTGATAAACCAGTGTTCCCCAACTCCAGTCCTCACACCCCACCAACAGGTCATGTTTTCTGGATATCCCACAGAATGCACAATAATTAAATCACCTGTGCAGCATAATGAAATCACCGGTGCAATGCTAAGGAAAGCCTGAAAACATGACCTGTTGGTGGGGCGTGAGGACTGGAGTTGGGGGACCCCTGTGATAAACAAAAAGACATGTAGACCTCTTCTCTCCTCAGATCTGTACAGAGAGGATACAGTGAATGAAAAAAAGGACAACTATTGCAGGTACACTTATTACTGGATTTGAATAATAGAGCAAAAAATACAAGGGTCTTAAGAGGGAACTGTGTATATATGTGTATATGTACCTGTCCTAATATTTAGAAATAGGGCAATTGTATTTTATGGCTCAAAAACTTTCTAAAAACCTAGAAGATCCTATGAAGAGACTGTTGGCAAAATAAACATGCACTAGTATAACAGAATATCCCTGCGCCCCCTTCACTTCCCCTAATTAACTTCCTTCACTGAAAACTTGTTTTTGTTCTCCGTTAGTACCAATTGGATAGAGACTCTCTTTGACGATAAAATCTCTTTATATGTTGCAAGGAAACGTCAGCATATTTCCTATTGAAAGAGCCTTACAACCAAACGAAAGCCTTTTGAGGGTAGATTCTTTATTATACTATTTAATGAGCCAGTGCCACCTCCAAGTGCAGCTATTCCACCTTAGCCGCTTTCATAGGGTTACCCTTAAGCATTAGTACCATCAAGACGGTATTAGCTCTAGAGCCAAGACTGGTGCTTTCATCTCTAACCCACAAGAGATTACTTTTCTCTCCACACTTATAATTGTGAAGCATTTCAAACTCTCATAAATCAACATGATTGCAGCCTCTAACCTCAAAGGGAAAATGAGAGCTCAAATGCCTGATACAACTGGAAAAAAGATTCACTTATCACAACTGCGGCTTCAAGAAAACTGAAGCCCACTCTGTGAGATCAAAATAATTACATATTGAGTTCACATTATTATTCACTTGACCAAGCAGTGCCATGGATATGGAGGAATGTTTGTATTGTCTTATTAAATAGCTTTCTCCTTAAAAAAAAATAAACCCTCATTAAACAGAGGATCAGTCATCTTGTATCATATGGGTAAAAAGTCTCAGCCACTTCTTGATGCATGACTACTAGTGTTACACTTTGGATTCGATACGAATTTTGTGCATCAAGTCAGCAGTCTACAGGAAAATCGGGCAACCAATTGACAGACAGGAAACAGGATGGGAATCATATTCTTCCTTTTATTCTTGCTGACTGGGAGACTTGATTGCCCAAATTTTCCTACAAGTTGCTGTTTGGTTGCCCAAAATTCAGGTTGGGATGAATCTAAAGCACAATGCTAATGACAACCAATCAGGACGCTGCTTATCAACCAGATGTCTAATACTTCTTATCCTTATTTATGAAGGAAAGTCATACCAAGGAAAGTCAGAGTCTCCCCATTTTAGCTTCTGTATTTTGGGCACTTCTATTGTAATGAGTGTGAATCCCCATAGAACCCTATAATGATAGCAGACTAGTTCAGTAGAACCGCTGGATATCCGATCACTGTGGCCATAATATGGCCTTTGTAACTTTTATTTTCCCTGAATTCACATTTTATTGGCGTTTAAATATTTACAACCTAATGCAAAGGGAGGGTTAAGAAAGAAAATAGGAAGAGGGGAAAGAAAAGGGAACATAGTAGATAGAGAAACTGAGATAGGGATAAGGGTGATAAATACTCAGTATATAAAACCCCTGATGCAGCAGAGATATATAAAGGAAAATAATAATATATAGTAACCTGAGAAAAAGAATATATAGAAGCATGACTTCTATGTAATATTCTCGGATACACTAAAGAATAGATCCCTCATTACTAATGCAAGAAGAAATTTTGGGTGATGTGCAGAACAAGGTTTATAAACCATCCTAAAAGGAAAATAAATCAAAACTAAAAGTAATGAAGTGTACAGCAGGGAAAATAAGCATTTGATACACTGGTGAATTTCCCACCTGCAAAGAATAGAGAAAATCCAGAAATTCACATTGTATGATTTTTAAATAATTATTTTGCATTTTATTACATAAAATAAGTATTTGATCACCTACCAACCAGCAAGAATCCTAGCTCTCACAGACCTGTTGGTTTTTCTTTAAGAAGCCCTCCTACTCTGTACTTGTTACCTGTATATAAGACACCTGTCCACACACTCAATCACACTCTAACCTCTCTACTATGACCAAGACCAAAGAGCTGTCCAAGGACACCAGGGACAAAATTGTAGACCTGCACAAGGCAGGGATGGGCTACAGGGCCAAAGGGAAGCAGTTTGGTGAGAAGGCAACAACTGTTGGTGCAATTATTAGAAAATGGAAGAAACACAAGATGACTGTCAATCTTCCTCGGTCTCGCCTTGTGAGGTAAGGATGAGTCTGAGAAGGGACAGGAATCAGCCCAGAATTACATCAGGGGACCTGGTCAATGACCTGAATAGAGCTGGGACCACAGTCTCAAAGATTACCATTAGTAATACACCACACCGTAATGGATTATAATCCTGCAGGGCCCGCAAGGTCCCCCTGCTCATGCCAGCACTTGTCAAGGCCCATCCGAAGTTCACCAATTGATCTGGATGATCCAGAGGAGGCATGGGAGAAGGTCGTGTGGTTAGATGAGACCAAAATAGAACTTTTTGGTATCAATCCACTTGCTGTGTTTGGAGGAAGAAGAAGGATGAGTACAACCCCAAGAACACCATCCAAACTGTGAAGCCTGGGGGTGGAAACATCATACTTTGTGATTGATTTTCTGCAAGGTGGACAGGACAACTGCAGCATATTGAAAGGAGGCTGGATGGGTCTATGTATCTTGAGATTTTGGCCAGCAAGAGCATTGGGTCTTATTTTATGCAATAAAATGCAAATAATTTTTTTTTTTCAATCATACAATGTGATTTTCTGGATTTTGTTTTTCGATTCTGTCTCTCCTAGATGAAATGTATCTAGGATAAATATTGCACACCTTTCTATTCTTTGTAGCTGGGTAAACATGCAAAATTCCCAGTGTATCAAATACTTATTTTCCCCACTGTAAATAAATCGTGAGTGTTACTTCCTGGAAAGAGAAAGAGGAGAAAGTACATGGAAAGAAAAATTCACAAATATGTTCCGAATTCAGTGGAAGAAGTGAAATTAAACCATAAATCACAGAAAAATATTTATCTGTAAATTTAATTCCAATCTGTTGTTAGTTCCTCCATTCTCTGCAGGTGAAACATTTCTTGAAACTAATCTGAAAGTGAAAATAGACAAATATGGTTGTGTGGGCAGCCATGAGTAAGAAAATAATTTATGGATAAGCGGGTTCCCAGGGCCAGGAAAAAAAGAAGAGGAGAACCATGGGATTGTTTTGGATAGGATGACCTGTAATTTTGTGTGTCATTCCCACCACCGTTAGCCAAAATACCTGGGGGGATGAACATACCCAACATCTGTGTAAGAAAGTACCATGAGTAGTATTGGCCCTGTTCGATTCAACGCAGTACTGAAAATAATTTTTTTCTCAAACACTATCCCTAATGCTAATCGTGAACGTAACCCTAAGTAAGGGTTAGAGTTTTTACGGTGGTATAGGGGTTGACTTATCTTGCGTGGCTCCCGCCCTTGTGTCACTTCTGGTGTGACAGTCTGACGTCACTTTTGGTTTCTCTAGGTTTTTTATCTTGATTTATGTTTTAGAGTCTTGCAGTCTTCCAATACAATTGGTTTGCTGTAGTCGTTGGCTATTTATTATCTGATTCCTCCCAGTGATTCATACTTACCTAGGTTACCCCTATGTTGTGAAAGGGAGCATGACATCAGAAGATGTCAGATGTCATGAATAGATATGGTCACTTTCATAGGGATAACATAGGGAAACCAGAATTGACATCTGACATCAAACCAGAAGTGACACTATGACTGGAGCAATACAGTACATGAAGCAACACTGAATTTAAAATTAATTAACTGGTAAATTATTCTCTTAAGCCCCTAAAAACTCTAACCCTAATCTTAAACTCAAAGTAAGGTTAAGGTCATTTCTTTTTTTTGCCAATTTTAGCCAAAATTCGATTCATGGATGTCTGAATTAAACTGATTAGATTCATCTACCAAAATCCAAAGTGCAACACTATGAGCCAGCAATGTCAGCAAATATCAGAATCGCCCAAAGCAGTTGGTGCATTACAGTGGAGACTCTATATTATGATATAACATTTTATACTTTGTTTTCTGAGTTATGCATGAAATAGAGACCCTATTTTTTTTCATTATGGTGAGAAAAACAAGAAATTTTTTTCAAATTGAATCCCGCATTTTGAAAAAAAAAAAAAGAAACCTAAAATTGTCCAGTGCAAAAGTTTTGGCATCCTATCATTCTATACTGCGGAACTCAGCCGACGTCAGAAATCGCAGTTTCCAAACATTTCTTTTAGCCTCCTCACAGATTTTGTATTCTCGAACTAAGACTTCTTCTTACTCTTCCTTGCATAATGCTTCTAGCTCACAGATGTTCTTTAGCCTTTTTACATGCACAGCATGATTAAAATCCTCTAAACGAGTTTAAATAATATTAAAGTCTGGGAACCGTGAAACAAGGAGTGTATGAGATTAGAAAAACATGGCGGCTTTCTTCCAGAAACAGCACTGCTCTTCCCTTTGAGCTGTTTGCAGTTTGTCCAAAGACAAGCAATTCTGTTTTGTAGAAGTCAGCCATGTTTTGTTTTCTTCAGTTAAGTAGTTTAAAGGTACATTTTTTGTCTGTTGGAACAATTCAATCTCTCAGCTTTTTCATAAACCGTGAGACACCAGCATCCACGTTTCACAAATGTAAAAGTCAGTCAATTTTTCCAGATCCACTGGCTGCCATAAAACCCCAAACCATAACAGAATCATTCCAGTCTTAGATGTTGGCAAGGTTTTCTTTTCTGAAATGTGAATTTTTACCTGAGAACTTATGGCCAAGTCTAAAGCTGGCCATACACACTAAATAAAGGTTAGCTAGGCTTGCTCAATTTGACAGCACTGCTCACCACTTAAAATGAATGGTGGCCTACCAACTCTCTATTGACAGATGACGTGTGAGGAGATAAGGTTCGGGTAGTAAGAATTTAATTGCCCAAGCCTTATGTTCTATGGAGGTAAGCTACCACCAGTGGAATGTGGCTGACACTTGCCTTCCCTCATCCCATGCAGAACATATGCATATGCATGAATATAGTCTAGTGTAAAAATATGTATATACTGTAGGTGTATCAGAAGAGATACAGGGGTTGGACAAAATAACAAGAACACCAACTACAGATAACACTTTTTTCATTAAGAAGGGGTAGATACCATTTTTGCACATAATACAATGAAAATACATCAAGGAATAGACAAATCTGAACCATGGACAATATTTATGCCAATGTTTGTTCCACTCTTGAGTTAACACAGATGATAATTCCTTGATAGAAGCAGATGTTGGAAATCTACTCCTCACCTTCTCAAGAACACCTCACACATTCTGGTGACCGGGCTGGCCAGGGGAGATGCACAACTTCCATTTAATTTTCCTAGAACCAATCCCAGCTATCCAGATAACAGATGTCTTTCTGTTATGCAGGTTACCAGAGAAACATTTTAGCAGCTCTCTGAGTGCACACACATTTCTATCTCATGACTAAAGTAAAATCTTCATTAGACCATATCTCGCTTCCATGCCTTCAGTGTCCATTGGACACACTGTTAGATGTCTCATGGTGCCAACAATGGTTTGGCAATTGCAGCTCTGCCATGGACTTCATCTTTGTGCTTTGAACAGCTTTTATTCTCACTGGTACTGTTAAATATAATTTGATAATGTACACTCAGAAAACAGTCTCATTCCAACAGGCACACACAAGGTTAATACAGACATTTACACATACATGTACTCATAGCTATTTTGAAACCTGCTTACACTACCATTTTGGGTGACAAGAAGGTTGGTTAGAGCTGGTTGAGGTTACTAACCAATGGCTGACGCTAATATTTCTAGACCAATGTTTCAAATAAGTACATTGTTCAGAGTCAGTTAAGAGTCACACCCACACAAAAAGGGATATAAGGATGGGTGTGGATAAACTAAGGGGAGTAACCCATGGGCGGAGCCAATGAACCACAATGAAGGACAGACGACATTTGTCTACCATGAGGAAGGCCTAAAACTGGAGAAAAAGAAGAAGACGGGTTTTTCCATCAATACACTTAAAGAGAACCTGTCACACAGATTATGCCCCCCTTGCTGAGGGTAGAACAAGCTAGTGACAGACATGCTGTTTCCAGCACTGTGTTATTCTGTAAGATGCTGGAGTTTTCGTGTATTTAATGCTCAAATCTGCAGTTTTCAGCCAGAAAAGAGTCATTCGAAGAGTCATTCAAATAGTCAGTTTTTTTTTTCAAACCCCGCCCCTCTGAGGCTAGCCACGCCCACCTCAACTTATAAACCTATTACTTTGAATAGGTAGAAACATGTGAATAACTGAGTGGGCGGGGATAGCCTTTGGTGGGCGGGGCTAACACCTGCTCTTGAATAAGATTTGAGGGGTAAATGCTCTAAAACTGCAGCATCTTACAGAATAAGGGACACAGCGCTGGAAACAGCAGGTCTGTCACTAGCTTGTACTGCCTTCAGCAAGGGGGGCATAACCTATGTGACAGGTTCTCTTTAACACACATACCGATGCTCTTAAACTTGCATTCAATTCTGCAGTAATTTGAGTGGCTGTAGTTTTGTGTTTTTTGGCTGCTGTTTGATAAAGTGCTTTTCTGTTCCTTGCGTCAAACTTTTGACCACAGTTACTTCTGTCTCTAGATACTTTGCCACTCTTTACATACTAAAATGTGATCAAGGAAAGAGTAGACCTCAACTCGTCCATCAGCTCAACAACACGAATGGAAGGGCCCTTCCAGGCGCACACCAACAATCATTACCCCTTGAGAAACTAAGGCCATGTTCACACGGCTTATTTTGGGATGGATTTGGTCCTGTAGTCGGTGCCGTACTGCGCAAAATACGGCGCAAATCCGTCCCAGTCATTACGGTAATCCACAGTTCTCATAGAGAACTATGGATTCCGTCTTTTCTCACCGCTCGTGAAATACGTAAAGTATATCAACAGTGATATAAGCTACGTGACTGATGAAAAAGGGGATGTTATCGGTGATGCTAGGTGTGTGTTTAACTTGACTATTTGAGTATAGGAGTATTTCTAGTCATTTTGTCCAAATGAGCGTTCATCTTATATGTATAGCCAGCTTAAGAATCGGGATGCTTTGATATAAGCTTTTTTTTTTCATTTTTATCTTGCTTCTATTCTGCCCCATGAATGTGTCTTCTAACTGCATCACCTTTAATAACTTTATTTGAATTGTGAAAGAACAGAGAAAAGAAACTTGAAAGGACATTGATCATTAATAATTTATATTCTGCTGCTTCTTATTAACCACTGTGTTCAGCAATCTGCAGGTCTGAATAATATTCCAGATTTTAGCTCTGTATGTAGCGAATTACATTTTCTGCTTCCCAGTGTTTGCCATTCTCTGTGTAGATTTATGAAAATCTTGGTTTAGCTAAAAAGACTTCCAGATGAACGGTGACATGTGAGGTATTATAAAGAGAGTTCTTATTACTTATTTTCTGAAAACCTACAAGCTAGCCCAGTGTGCCGTGATGGTTCTGGTTACTCTACAGGTGTAACAATGGCTGCAGTGCTATATGGGCACACCACACTATTCAAATGTGAAAGCTTTGGCCATGATGTGTCAGGAAACAAGCTGCTCAGAAAACAATGTGTGTGTGCGCATAGAAATAGATTCTGTAAAGTGGACTTAAAGTGGCTGTGAATATATCTGCAATGTGAAGCAATTCATGCATAGTAAAACATCCTGCTCATGACTGTTAGCGGCAGCATCAGCAGCTGAGATGGATTCATTTACCTACCATAGATTATTGATGACAAGTACATGACCAGATCCATTTACAATCCCTGGCAAAAAAATTATGTAATTATCACAGTTCTCACAATTGAAGAATTTTTACCCAGGTTTTTCCACTTCACAGAAAATACACAAAAAATAGATATGACACAGAAAAAGTTTAAGTGTTGAAAGTTTTGGCTTCATGAAACATACCTTAACCAAACAAAAATAAATTATTTCAATGTTTTTCCCAACCAAGTAGAGCTGGTGTGTCAAACTCATTTTGACCGAGGGCCACATCAATATTACAGTTGCCCTCAAAGGGTCGTAAAAGGCCAAGATGTCCTTTAAGGTTGTATAATAGCAAGCCCCTTCCAAATCTAAAACTATGAGCTTCCCACCTTGGAGGGTGGCTAGGATGCCTGGGTAGGGATGTTAGAGCTGTGCCACCACCTATAAGTTGCAGAACAGAGCAGTGCGGAGGTACATGGCAGAGCTCTGAATCCAAGATGGCGCACACTACCTTTGCTGGTACTGCCACTTCCTCTGAGTACTGGTTGCATCCTCTGGGGAAAGTGGAGAACTGGATCTTATGTATCCAAATGATGTGGTGTGCCAGATTAGCTCCACAGACCTTGAGTGTAAGACACAAAGTGGTAGAAAAAAAATGATGGAATCATGTTCTAATTTGTATTTCTAAAACAAATACCCAAACATGTCTAAAAAAACTTAACAGTCTACAGAAGAAAAGTGCTGACAGACCACAAATAAGTTTTGGAAATCATGAGAAAACTTTGTCCCTACAACAGAGTCTGCTGAGACCACGGTAAATACTCCAAGTTACTCCCAGTCAGCTGCATGCAAAATTTGGTGCAAATGCAAACAAATTAGTGAGGTTAGAAAAGTAAAACAGAGGGCAGACCGAAGAAAACCTTCACCAAATGTTCGGATAGAGAATTCAAAGCAAAATTCTCAAAAAAAATAGAAAACAGACAACAAAACTACTAGAAAATACAAATGGGCAGAAACAGGAGTCAGTTTTTGTAGGAAATCAACTGAATGAAATTAACACCGACAAGCCAAATAAAAAAACAACAGTAACACCTCAACAGAAAAAGACCAAGTTATGGTGTAAAGAGAAGTAAAGAGAAGCAGTTATGGAGTGTGGAGGACTGGATGAAAGTGGTATTTACCAATCAATCATCAATCTGCATTGGCAAAGTAGATGATGCTGGACTTTTGGTCCAGAGCTGTTAATTGAATCATATAAAGATGATACTTGAAGAAAATCACATTTGCAGGGACAAGGGGAAAAGGCACTTCCCATACTACCTTAGCAATGCACGACTGGACTTAGTAATCTAGGACAATCTTCTCATTTCAACCACAGAAAATAGGTTTGGTGATGACAAATTCATTTTTTTTTTTCAGGAGGACAATGCATCTTGTCACACAACAAAGAGTGTTAAAGCTTTTCTTCAGGAAAGGCATACCAACTCAATGACATGGCAGCAAACATTCAGATCTTAGTTCAATTGAAAATTTACAAAGATTTAGAAAAAGTTAGTCCAAGACAAGGCTCCATCCTGAAAGGCTGGTCTGTCACCGTCCTTTAAAATAGTGGAAACCAACATTAATGTACAATATTGTCCGTTATTAGTAGAGTCCATTCCTCAAAGAATTCAGGTATCATAAAAGCCTAAGGAGAAACAAGGTATTAAGTAGGAGTTTTATCTGCCGATTTTAATGATTCTATTTTTTTCTAGTGTTAAGGAGTTTTAGAATCCTTGCCATTATTTTAATTGACATTTTTTTTCCCCCTCTGGGCCATATTTTCTTTGAATTTGCCAACTCCACAACTCGGAAAGGTCTGTAAGCACTCTCTCTTTTATCGGCAGTCATTTACATTTTTTGACACATGCAGGTATCCGTTTTGAAAATGCAGACTACAATAGAATTCCATAATTTTTTTCTCTGACTTGATCTGGATCCTGTCAGGAAAATAAAGGATCAGGATCAGTTGAATTTCAGTATACAGCTCTGGAAAAAATTAAGAGACCACTGCACAGTTTTCTAAAAATCAGCATCTCTACATCTGGAATGTAAATCAAGAGGAAGATTGATAGTCACAAGCCATCAAAGAAGAATTGCTTACATTTTTGTGCCAGAAGTGGCATAAGACAAAACTTTGAGACTCTCGGTTCACATATTTTGATCAAAAGATGTTTAAGCTGCCCACGACTTTCAACGTGATCTCAAAATCGAGCAGTCCTATGCTATCTTTACCTCTCAATCGAGCCAATCAGGCCTCTCACTGGGTCACCGACCTCCATTATTCAGAAAGAAAAAATAAAAAAACACCCAACCTGCAAGCTGCCCTTCTTATGACAGCCTGTGAGAGTGGGCGGGGACAGAAACCCAAAATGGAAGCACCCCTTCCTTCCCATATAGGTTAAAATCAATGTACACCAAGTATAACGTATGTTTCTGCACACAAAAACATTTCTGAAAAAAACGTATGCAAACCTGGGTGCCACTGGCAGGGCTGCGGCACACATGTAATTATACATGTACACACACAGACCGCCGCCAGCGGTGGCATAAGGTCACCCAAAAGCAGTGTGAAAGATTGGTGGAAAGCATGCCAAGACGCATGAAAGCTGTGATTAAAAATCATGGTTATTCCACCAAATATTGATTTCTGAACTCTTCCTGACGTAAACCATTAGTCTTATTGTTTCTAGAGAAATATGAGCTTGTTTTCTTTGCATTATTTGAGGTCTGACACCTCTGCTTCTTTTTTATTATTTTATTATGAATATTTCTCATTTACTGAAAAAAAAAAAAGTTTTTTGCTTTGAATTTCAGACATGTCAGTAGTTTACATAATAAAATAATGTACATTTTTCTCAAAAATATACAATTGAAGAGAAAAATCAGAGAAACTGAAAATTTTGCAGTGGTCTGTTAATTTTTTCCAGTGCTCTATCTGATCCTTCGTTTACACTGGAAAAAAGCTGTGACTTAATCCCTCTCTCCAAATCGAATTAACAAACTTGTAAGAATACATATTTGTGGAGTCTGGTGAAAGCGTGCTTGGCTAAGTTATCTTAAGCAGATGGTTAGTTTAAAGGGGTCGTCTCAATATGCCACCAATATCAGATAGGTTCAGATCTCACCTCTAAGGAACACAGCGCACATCAATTCTGAAAACTCCTTGAAGACATTATTATTAGCGTAGTGTCTTCCAGAATTTGGGAATAGAAAATGATTGAAGAACCCCTTTAAGACATTGAAAAATGTACAATATACAAAAAGGGCAGCTAGGCATCAGCCTGGCAATACCATCTCACCTCATCTCAGACTGATGTTAATGAAGCTTTCTAAAAATAAATGTAGGTCAAGAACTTATTTAAGCAAAGCATCTAGTAGCCATGGAAAATGTTTGTGTTTGATTAGGAAGAGAGTGTACTATAACTGTAAAACAAACAATAAGGAGTGGAGCGACACTTTTCCCATTATATACTATGTGGATACCAATATGCCTTAGTGTTTCCAAAAGATGTTGTACTTCAGAGCTTAAATGGGTTTTTAAGGTGGCCTCATATCAGATTTCAGCTAAACACATCAGAATGTTCCAAAAAAAAAAGTATTCAGACATATACGGTGGGATAGCCATAGGATTCTACAGACACAACATGGTCTTCTATGGACTAAGCTTAGTTTATTGTCGAGCAGTATATGTTTTCTTTATGGAACACAAAATCTTAGACTACCAGACTTGTGTTCTTCAAATAACATACAGACCATAGTAAAATAGGCCAAACAGTACAAAGGAGACTGTGTTTGACCGATAGAAACCTATGGCTATGCTGCAGTACCTTTTCAACAGCATGCCGACATATACAGGCAGCTCAGAGCTGTGAATGGCACTTTATACATACATTCTGTCTGGAAATCTCTTGAGATGGTTGAGCTGCAATACCAGACATAGCACCTGGCCAAGAATAGCCAGCAAAACTTTTTCCAATTTCTTACTACCTCTTAAGACTATTGAAACATTGATTTATCTAAATCTTGCATTCATGGCCACTGTAGTCACCGTATTCGTACGTCTCTTGCACTGGCTTTGCCAAAGAACACCATGTTCAATTTTAGGAAGGACTCTTTCAAAGCTGTCTAGTCCAAGTTGTGAATAATCCCATGAATACAGTATCACTTGACCATACAATAAGCTACCAGACATTTTCCACTACAATGCTAATAATCAAACCAGTCCTTATGATTTCAGTTATAGGGAGACTGGACATGTAGGAATCGAAATCAATGCATTTGTTCCACCTGGAAATACCCCAAAATACAGACGCCATTTACAGATGACGTGCAACCATGATTGCCAGTTAGTACAAAACTCATTGACTCAAAAGAATACATTCGCCTCTATTAGTGCCAACATGATGCTGGCAGTGCCTGAAACAAGAAATAGCATCTTACCAGCTGCAGAGCTGCAAAACCAGCCATTGTGTTCAGAGGAAAGCTGTAAATTCTTCCACTACAGTAAATATGATGTCAATTAGCTATATTTTCATTTCATCAAGGACTCTTAAAATTTTAATTAGCGACTGTTGTTGTGAAGTGGGCATCTTACTGTGCTGAGTAAACAGTCTCCTCGGAGAGGTTACATAAGACAATAGTTTACTTCCAAGTAACTAAAAATAGGTTTTAATTTTTCCAGTTGTGACAAAGACGTCAAAGAAGAATTTTATTCAATACAGATTATTACATAATTCATCTGGAGATGCTTTCAATAGCTATTACCAAGTCTTATTTCCCTGTCACATCCTGGAGGTGATGGCTTTAGCTTCAAAAGCAATGAGATTTAGCTCCTTAGGTGTGAGCTGTTTTCTATATTTTGCCCAGGGCACTGATAGAAGAAAAGGAAAGTTATGGATCTGGTGTGACTTTTAAAAGAACTTCCTCCAGCAAGCAAAATGGGCGCGAGTTAAACAATTTTCAAATGGCTTGTGGCGCCTACAGGGCATCATGAGGCTTCTTCAGAACAGAAAAATGCCACTTTCACTGCTATGCCTACTTGTCTGACCAGATCACTAATCATTAGAGCCTGGAATCACACACAGCTCAACTGTGCAGAACACTGAAAACGTGGACTCTGGCCCCAACGAATGAAAGGATAAAATCTGTTAACTACAGCAAAAGAGAGCATACAAACGACTGAACATGTGGATGAAATATCTATACTAAAACAGAGATTTAGAGCAAACCTTTCAGGTGGCTTATGCTACATTATCTAAGAGAAGGACGTGATAGCGGGAGAAAAGCTGAGCTCTGGGATAAATAGGGTTATATGATTTGGAGCAGGATTTCTAAGTAAAAAGCAGAGTAAATACTGATAAGGCGTCTTAAGAGACAGTAAAGGTCCTGCTTAACCTGCCCACCTACAGTGAGTGACAGCTTTCCCTGTATCTGTGTATGGAGCAAAATGTCAATCACTGTATGTGGTCAGGGTAAGCAGGACTTTCACCATCTATTAAGGAGCCCTGTCAGAATTTGCTGTTTTTTTTAAATCAAAAATTCAGCATCAAATCCTATAAGTCCATCTAGAGCTCCACTTTATGTCTTCTCAGATAGGGTAGCATTAACCACCTGAAGGATTCACTAGAAAGGAAGACTCCAGGCAAACCTAGAACAGGGCCCGGGGGGCAGTGTATGACTTATTAGGTTAAATTCAGTTGTTGCTAAGCCGGATGGCAGTGATGCAGCAGGGATACAGTTGGGAACTGTTTGGAGAAGCGTGTCTCTATTGAATAACAATCAGCCCATTTTGCAAAAATGCTCATCATCATTGGCCTCAAGATTTTTAGAAAAGTATGTGGAAAAGCACATTCATGTAATTGTCAGCTGCATCACAGTTGTCTGACTTATGCAACGTCCGACCCTACCTTTCCTTTGTATTCTTGGAATCCATACCCCCATTAGGTTCTGTTTCCGCCTCCTTTGCCTCTGCATTAGGCATAGTGCTTTGTTTTGTGAGGAGTGTAAATCTGAAGAAATTCACACATAAAATAATTCCTGTAAATATGGATCCTTCTATATCCACTGGTGTCACGTGGATCGTTAGCTGTCGATTCTTGGAAGGGTGAATGGTAATCCATGTGTTATAGCTCCGACATGAGTTGCCACATACGGAAGCAATCATGAGAAAGCCGAGTAATAAGATGTAATGATTAGAGCTTTTCCAGCTGAAGATATAATCTAGACATACATTAATGCAGAGGTATAACTTTAACCTCCTAGGCCCAAAGCAAAATCTGTAACAGAGCCCCAAACTACCAGCCGTCATTTTGAATATGATGCAGAGAGGTCTCTACAGGCTGCAAGGCCTGGATGAGAAGGCTACCTCGACACCCCCAGGATCTCTTCATCTTGGCAGCAGAGGACAATTGAAATGCTCTTTAAAAGGTTATAAGCCAGAAGTGTTTATGTAGCAATGCTGATTTGGCACCAACACAAATATAAAAACAGCAATCTCTGTACACAGTAGCTGACATTTGTCACACGTGAATTACAGACCCTTTATGATAATCCCCATAATAAAAACTGCAATGTGTATTTCTTAAAAACAACAAAAATACTTTGAATTTACAACCTAAAAGACCAGGAGTGTGTGTAGAGGTGAATTGGACTCAGCGGCCAGAGACTTGTAATCAGCAGGTGGAGTGAACCTTCCAGATTGTGTAATTGTCATGCAGCAGTGATGAGCACTGAGGAACATAGCAGCGACTGCATTGGCAATGCCTAACAAGCACCACCATGGGGATAGTCCTCTGTCCTTACTGTCACTTGGGAGAAGGTGCATCGTGGTCAAGTTGTCCCAAATTTCACGAAGAACAGATGGGCTCCAGGGAATGCCCTGCGGCCAGCGCAGATCTCATTGTTCCTTTTATTAACCTCTGGTACCAGCTAGATCTTGGTCCTGACACCTTGCAAACCGGCAGCTGTGGAGTGGGACTGGCGTCATCATATGCTGCCATAGCGAGTCTCTTGAGGATCTGAACTGACCACTCCCCATTCCACAAAGAAAAAGGAGATGGTGCCAAAGAACCCAAATATCACCATGATTAACAGCTGCCACTGTAGAAGGAGGTAGTTACTATAGAAGAAGGCAACAGCTGCGCTGATGGACTGAAAAAGAGGGGAGAAGAGCAGATTATACACACGGTTTTTAAAAAGACATCTGCTTGCCTTGAATCAAAGTCTATAAATACGAGCACTCGGCAGCAAAAAATCATTAGCAGATACATGATAATCAGAATTAAATAGCAACTTGCTGATTACTAAGTTCACAACGTAACATGCTGGAATGACTGCTTATGTGCAAGCCGGATATAGTCCATCTCTTGGAATTATATTCAACTCCTGCAGATGACACGGGTACAACATGACTGCATCCAGTGTTTGGCACGCATTAATCTGCAATGTTTTGGTGGCTACAAGTGCATATGGCATTCAGTACAGATCCAACAACAATCAATCCGGTAGTCCTGAGCCATCACCCATCGGGAGGAAATAATAGCAAAAGTGTTGTATTTATTCGATTTATAGTTATGTTTTTACAGACATTTCTTTTTCCCTACTAAAAAGACTTCTCAATGTGGCTTAGTTGAATGGGCATGCAAAAAAAATGGAAGAAAGAATTATGGAAAAATTGGTAAAAGATAATGGTTGGCTAACATAAAATTTAAGTGTATAAGCAGAGCTTAAAAAGGGGTAATGTTCTTCATTATAGAGCAGCCCATAAAGGCGTGTCATGGGTGGAGAATTACACTCCATCATCACTACACTAAAATGAGGAGGGGGAGAGAGACGAGAGACCGAGACGGCGGGCCGGGCGAGAGACCGAGAGGGCGGGCCGGGCGAGAGACCGAGACGGCGGGCCGGGCGAGAGACCGAGAGGGCGGGCCGGGCGAGAGACCGAGAGGGCGGGCCGGGCGAGAGACCGAGAGGGCGGGCCGGGCGAGAGACCGAGACGGCGGGCCGGGCGAGAGACCGAGACGACGGGCCGGGCGAGAGACCGAGACGACGGGCCGGGCGAGAGACCGAGACGACGGGCCGGGCGAGAGACCGAGACGGGGCCGGGGAGAAAACCGAGAACGACGGGCCGGGCGAGAGACCGAGACGACGGGCCGGGCGAGAGACCGAGACGACGGGCCGGGCGAGAGACCGAGACGACGGGCCGGGCGAGAGGACCCGAAAACGAAGGGCCGGGCGCGAAAAACCGAGACGACGGCCGGGCGAGAGACCGAGACGACGGGGCCGGGCCCGAGAGACCCGAAAACGAGGGGCCCCGGGCGAGAGACCGAGACGACGGGCCGGGCGAGAGAC
Organism: Phyllomedusa bahiana; assembly: GCA_025379985.1. NCBI lineage: Eukaryota > Metazoa > Chordata > Amphibia > Anura > Hylidae > Phyllomedusa > Phyllomedusa bahiana. The sequence continues at coordinate 55,612 of JAODAL010019242.1, forward strand.
CGAGACGACGGGCCGGGCGAGAGACCGAGACGACGGGCCGGGCGAGAGACCGAGACGACGGGCCGGGCGAGAGACCGAGACGACGGGCCGGGCGAGAGACCGAGACGGCGGGCCGGGCGAGAGAGAAGATGAGAGCGGAGCGAAAAGAATCATGCTGTAGTCTTGGTCACAGTTGGAGTTTTAAACTTTTTCTGTAAAAGGGTAGGAGGAGCAGCTAACAGTTTAGAGCAGATGCGGCTTTCCAGCTCTACACTCACTGTTAAAGAAATGATGGAAGCAAGAGACACAAAATCTGCAAGTTACACATAACATTTCTGGTTACAATACACACCTACAACTGCCTAAAGAGGATTTTTTGAAAAACAAGAACTATTTAAGTCTACGGATAGCAGTGACATAGGAGATTCCAGTGATTCCCAGTGTCAAGCTTCTTTTTCCTATAACTCAATGGAAATGCTGCCTATTGGTTTCAATTCCCACTGACTCCTTGAGTGCGACTCACACGAGACCTCATCAGAACCAAATAAATCTGCCACTACAAGAATGGACAAAAACGGAGAACATGCCATAGTGTGCACTGAGGGTAAGAATGTACCCTGTTTCCCCGAAAATAAGACCGTGTCCTATATTAATTTTTGCTCCTAAAGACGAGCTAAGACTTATTAGGGGATGTTTTTTTCTATGAACAAGAATTACCATTTATTGTTGAACAAAACATCAACATGTATTAATATACTGTAGTGACTTCATCACAAACATCAGCATAAGCAGCCAAACTCTGAATTGCATCAAAAAAATGCACCATGTCTTATTTTCGGGGGTGTCTTATTTTCGGGGAAACAGGGTATTTCATGGACATCGGTCAGTTTAATACATAAGGCCATGATGAGATCAACAGACCCCTGATAATTAAACATCTAGCCCTGTAAAACAATAACTTAAATCTGGGTCCGAGCCTCCACAGATTTCTATCTATGAATCAAGACCTGGGCTACGTATCATCCAGGTGCCTTCTTACAGAATACTGAATGCCAGATCATTGTTGGAAAATCACAACTGGAATATCCAAATTTTTTACTGCGCTTCTTAACTGCCATGTACACACTGGGAATGCAAGTTAGTCCTCACTGTTGATCTGATATCACAATCACATGGCGGGGGAAGTGATCTCCGACCCCATTCACTGGAGGCTGGCTTGAGCTGGATAAGGAGCAGCCTCAGTTAAGCCCATTCCACACTTTTCCTGAATCATGTTATCTTTTTATTACCTCATCCTGCAGCTCAAGTAATGTGAATGTACTGCAAGAAATAGGAGACAGGAACATGCTGCTGTACTACCTTTTTTCATAGCATTACCTGTACAAATTTGAAGATGGCAAAAGCAGGTGCACTGTCATCTGAATATAAGGTCCCCAAGCTGCTGAGGAGCTGTGTGTTGAAACAGCTATCTCCTAAGCCCAGTAGAAAGCTGCAAAAGATGGCCAAAGCTTTGCTGGAGGAAAAGGAGAGATGCAATGTTAACATGTGCAGCCTTAGGTTTACATATCACCTTGTTGATCCTCAAATAACAAAGGGAAAAGACTTTTTTTTTTCTGATCTACTGTGTAAGGGTTTGCATGGCGTGGAGCTTTTATAGGTAGGCACGGGTATAATTATGTTGTTTTGCAGCCCATTCTAATTAAAGGGTTCTAGTTTGAAAGCCCTTTTGTTGTCCCTTGGTCCCGCCTAGAGAGGTCCTGTGAAAGACATTTAGTCATCACTAATAATTCTCAGTAAAGTGTAACAGTGACCCCTGCTGTCTGCAAAGTAGTGCTACACTAGACCCTACACCCACAACTAGTGTAAAATGGAGAATACGTATCCTTTTTGGTTCTCACTTTTGCCCAAACTAATATCGGTACATAAATCCCATTTCACATTCTGTGTGACACCAAGGTCCCATTAGGTATTTTAAAGAACTGATATTTCACAATTCAGGATAACAACCCCTGTCTATGATCCTCTATAAGCCAGAAGAGAGAGCCCCAATACCTTGGTTCTACAAAAGCACGACTGTACGTTCCTTCACGGGAGGCGACAGGGGCATCATTTGGAACATTGAGGAATATCAAGTAAAAGGCCAAAAAGTGAACTACAAGGCCCAGGAGGAACACTGGATTTCTTCCAAAACGACTGTTCTTACTGAGCAATCCAAAGACCGCGCCACCTGGAAATAATTGGACAATGGGGAATAAGATGAAGAATGCAGAGAGAAACAGCACTATCAAACAACAGGGAAAAAACATGATGAACAAACCTAAAACTTCTCCGAGACCAACAAAAATTCCCGATAGCCCAATGAGGCTCTTAGCATCAGCTCCAAACCAGTTCATAGCTCCTATACACGTGCCAAACACACCAGAGTAAAAGGTGAGCTCAAAACCTGAAAGGGAGAGAAAGACGGAACTTGTTAAATGCAGCACAGGCTTTGGTGTAAAGAAAAGAAAATTTAATTTTTTCTGCATACTCACAATTACACACGATTGTGATATATATATATTATATACTAGATTATATATAATATCATAAACTATATATATATATACACACACACACACACATCATACAGACACACACACACACGACCACAGAACTAAAAGAGAAAAAAGAGATAGGCGCACAATAGTGTAATATTTCTTATGAAATAAATAGGTGAAAGAAAAAAATGATTTCGCTCACCTTTTGGGGTTGCGCTCTTATTTTAGAGGCACAACACCCATAAGCGCTTATGGGGCGAGGACCCGGCGCATGTGGAGAATATAATAAAGCCTGACTGATCACTCAGTCCAACACGTCACTTGATTGACAGGTTTCAAATCCAATGACAGTTTGTACTATTGTTTTATAAAGTGTGCTTGAACATCCTGAGGAAGGACGGGCCCACGTGCGAAACGCGTAAAGTTCACTATATTTTACCATGTCATGTTTTTAATCTTGTGAGGGGAATCCCTTTACACTTTTAAGAATAAAGTGACATATTTTAAAATAAGCCTTTAGCTCGGGCTTTATTATATTCTCCATGTGCGGAGGGTCCTCCTTTTTCTTTTTTCCTGCATATATACTATATATTATCTATTATATATATATATATATATATAATACATACCACCAACACATATACATATATATAACACACACACACACACTAACTACATATACACACACCACTCAAAAAAAAGGGGAACACTTAAACAACCCTATGTAACTACAAGTCAATCACACTACTGTGAAATTCACCCTGTCTGTTATTAAGTACAAGCACAGATTGTTGAATCAAATTCTCTGCAGTGTGTCAAAATGGAACAGACACAGGTAGAAAAGATATGGTAATTAGCAGCAACCCAATATAGGAGTGGTTCTGCAGGTGGTAACCACAGAAAATTTCTCGGTTCTCATCCTTTTTGGCTATTTTGGTTACTTTTGCATTCTGTTATTGCTCTCACCCCTAAAAGTAGCAATCAGACAGTGTCTATGACCCACAGAAGTTGCTCAGGTAGTGCAGCTCATTCAGGGTTACACATCAATGCGAGCTGTGTCAAGGTTAGCGATGTCTCTCAGCACAGTGTCCAGGCATGAAGCAGATACCAGGAGACAGGACAGTACACCAGAAGACGTGGAGGGGTCATAGGAGGGCAACAGCCCAGCACATGACTGCTACCTCCTCCTTTGTGCTCTTCACAGGTGAGAGCAGGATTCACCTCATTAGCACATGTGACATGAGTCTGGGGGAAAAAACTGCAGTGGAGAACATTCTGCTGTCCACAACATCCCCAGCAAGACCGGTTTGGCAAGTGGTCCAGTAGTGTGTGGGCAGCTTTCTTTGGAGGGCCGCACAGCCCTCCATGTGCTAGCCAGAGGTAACATGACTGCCATTAGGTACCAGGATGAGATCCTCAGACCCATCGTGTGATCAGGTACAGTGGGCCCTGGGTTCCTTCTGATGCATGACAATGCTAACCTCATGATGCTGAAGTGTCAGCAGTTCCGCATGTTTGAAGGCATTGAAGCTATGACTGGCCAAGCCGTTCCCCAGACCTGAATCCAGCACATCTGAGACATCATGTCTCGGTCAATCCACCAACACCACATTGCACCACAGACTGTCCAGGAGTTGATTGATGCTTTAATCCAAGGTCTGGGAGGGGATCTTTTAGGAGATCATCCCGCCTCATCAAGAGCATGCCCCGGTGTTGTAGTGAGGACATACAGGCTCTTGGAGGCTACACACACTACAGAGCCTCATTTCCTTGTCTTGAGGCATTTCCACTGAAGTTGGATCGGTCTGAAATTAGATTTTCCACTTTGATTTCAAGCATTATTCCCAATCCAGACCTCCTTGGGATATTAATTCTGATTTTCTTTGATCATATTTAGGTTTTATTGTTCTCAATGCATTCCATTATGTAACTGTAATGAATAAGGAATTGCAACTGGAATACTGTGGTAGATGTGGTATTTTAGTATTCTCTATTTTTTGAGCAGCACACACACACGCGATGTTATAAATACACAGTACCGTGTTGCCCCGATAGTAAGACACCCCCGATAGTAAGACGTAGCGGTATCTTAGGAGGTCCCGCCTAATGTAAGACGGTACCCCGAAAGTAAGACGTAGCGCGGCTGATGACGTCACTGCCTGGCCGGGATGAGAGCGCGGGAGGCCGGAGCAGCGAGGCGGCGGGGCGGCGCCGGCGACGGAGCAGCGAGGAGGCGGCGGGCGCGGAGACGGAGCAGCAGGAGGCGCGGTGCGGGAACGGAGCAGCAGGAGGCGGCCCGCGGGAGAAACGAGCAGCGGGAGCCCAGGTAAGTGTTTTTCTCCATTTCCTGCTACAGCCGGCTGCCTATACCTCCTACAGCTGGCCCAATACCTGCCTACAGCCAATCCTATACCTGCCCTATATAAGAACCATACCCCGAAAAGGTAAGACATACTGGGACTTTTGGGGGTAAAAAGAATGTAAGACGCTGTCTTACTATCGGGGAAACACGGTAAGATTATTTTTTTTTTCTGGAGGAATAAAGGTGATACAAAGTATAGTGCCAACAATAGAGAGAAAAACCTGGGTCCTTAGAAGGCGTATTGTGAAATATCTGATTAGGAAATTCTAACCTAATATCTGTTCAGCTCTAGGATTACAAGCACTTCCATGTTTTATACCACTGTTTTAAACAGGAAGTGTGTAATGCCCAATCTCCCCTGTGGTGGCGCAGCAGATTAATTTAAAGGAGTTTTCTTATCACAATGATCAGCTTTTAACGCGTGGGGAAAGGTAAATAAAGAACATGACCAAATACATTGCTGTTTAGATTTTGTTCAAGAGATAAAGAAGATTTTATCTACTGCAAGTGGTCATAAGTTTCTCTTGGTTACAAACCATCTCTTTGCTCTTTCTTATCTCTCATTGCTCCAAGCTGGCTGTGGCTTTTTTAAACTGCATGGTCAGAAATCCCCATTAACACTTATTGCCAGGTTTTGTGTTTTTTTTTCTTTATTATTAACCCCTTACCGCCTCAGACTGTTTTGATCTTCCTGACAGAGGTAAAGTGGATGCCGCACTCCTATTATTCTGTGTAGGTAAATGGGGGGCGCTCATGGAAAGATAACCACGAATGAATAGACCTATATATGATACAAGCACTCCACTTTTAGTATTTACCTTTAAAGCAGGTATAATTTATTTGTGTACATTTCTCCAGCATAGCCTATGTAACATTCAGTATCAAAGTAGTATATAACAAAATCCAGATATGAAGTAAACAAACATTTTTGGCTCGAAATGGTAGAGCCTCCCTCAGTATAAGTAGCAAACAGAGAAAGCTTAGGGAAACTTGTGAAAAAGATCAAAACAGCTTGAAAATTTGGAAAAATTTTCCATTTACAAACTTTAAAAATTTCTGTTTGTAAGACAGATAGTTATATCACAAAACATAGTTTATAACTAGCATCTACCATATGTCTACTGCAGGTTGGCATCAATTTTTAAATATCTTTGTTTACAACAGTAGGGGGCTTAGAAATTTAGCACCAATTTTTCAAGAAAATTTGCAACACAGATTTTTCTTAGGGACCAGTCCAGTTCTGACATGGCTTTAAGGGGCCTGAATATTATACACCCCCATAAATGACTCCCTCTAATAATCTACACCCCTGCAAAACCGCATTTAAGAAGTTTATTAACATTTTAGGTGTTTCATAGAAATTAAAGTGAAGGTTAAATTTGCAGATTTCTAATTTTTAACCCATTATTTACTGAAACACAGTAAATGGTACCAAAAACTACTACTTAACATTGATTCCCCCGATTGTCCTGTTTAGAGATATTCCATATGTGGCTCTAATGCGCCATTTGACTCAACCACAAGCCTCAGAACAGGACGAGCATCTACCGGACTTCTGGGTCTCACTTTCCTTAGGATTTTTTTTTTAGGTATTACAGGTTTGTGGACACTGTAAGGTGCTAAAACTTAATAAATACTCCTAAACAGACCTTGGTCCCACAGGTGTTTCTCACATTTTTTTTCCCGGTTAGGCTATGAAAATTGAAAATTTTTTTTTTTCCAACAATCTGCAGTTTTAGCTGAAAATGTTTCTTTTTCACAAAGAAACTTGGGGAAAAAAAACCACATCAAAATTTGTTACACAATTTCTTCCAAGTTCGGCAATAGCCTATATGTGGGTGTAAGCTGCTGTTTGGGCACGTGGCAGGGTATACAAGGGTACCACTAGTTTGTAACTACAGCATAACACAGATAGTATGTTTAGTATCCAGAATATTTAAAGAGTATGTCAAAACAAGTTAAAACAATGTAGGGGCAGGGTGTACAAGAGAGGGAGCGAGCGCCTTTTCGAACGCAGATTTTGGTGGGTGTCATGTCACATTAGCAAAGCCCCCAAAGTAGCAGAACAGGTGAAACCTTTCACATGTCACCCCATTTTGGATTCCACACCCCTCAAAAAAAATCATCTAGGAGTGTATTGTGCATTTTGGCCCACTGGTGTTTCATGTTTTTTTTTTTTTTTGTTTTGTTTTTTAGCATCAGGCCATGAAAATAAGAAAAAACAAACAAATCCTCCCCCTCAAAAAAAAAAAAAAAAAAAGCTAGTATGACTTTTTTGGTGTTTAATTTTTACAGCATTTTTTGCGCGGTATAAATGACATTAGGTTAACCATGCAGGTCGGTACAATTACTAGAATATCAATTTTATATAGTTTATGTTTTACAGCTTTTACACAATAAAAATGCGCTTGTATAAAATTGTGTTTTTATATCGTCGAAAACAGACAGCCATAACTTTTCTGCTTTTTTACTGCATTTTGAGCTGCTTACGGGCCTGGTTTTTTTTGCGGGAAGACTAAACATTTCCATTGGTATCGGTTGTACTTGGGGTTCATACAACGCTTTGTTCTTTTTTTTCAACGATTTTGCGATTAACAAAATACAGCATGTCTGTATGATTTTATTCTTTTACAGTAGTCACCAGCGTTATTTATAAAAAAAAAAAAAAACAAAACAAAAAAACCGTTTATTTTAAAAAAAAAAAAATATTAATTACATGTATATAATTACAACATGTATATAATTACTAAGCAGGTCGATTCGATTACAGCGATACCTATTTAATATAATTTTTTTGTTTTACTGCTTTTACACAAAAAACACTCACTTTAAAAAAAGAAAACACGTTTTTGCATCGCCAAAGTCTGAAAGCCATAATTTTTTTTTTTTCTGTGTACGGAACTGTGTATGTGTTGTTTTTTGCATTACGAGTTGTTTTCATTGGTACCATTTTGAGGGGGACATGACTTTTGATTGGCTTTAAATCTGTTTTTTGGGATGTAGAATGAAGAGAATACAGCAATCCTGGGAGTGTTTATTTTTATTTATTTTTTTTAAATCGGTCACCTTGCAGTGGGCGTGACATGTGATTTTTACTCTGTGGATCCATAGGATTACAGCAATCCCCAATTTATATAATTTTTTTATGTTGTAGCACAAAAAGGGTTTTTATTGTGTAAAACGATGTTTATGCACCGCTAACTTTATTTCTTTCTGTATACGGAGCTGTGTATGTCATATGTCGGTAAGAGGTTAACTGGGTTGTTAAAAAAAGGGTGTTTTTTAAAGCTCCGCTATATACATTACTTCCCTTCTAGGAGTTCTGGTAGCACAACTGCGAGAAGACTGCTTGATGATCCTTCTGTCACATTGGCTTGGCCTTCTCAGTGTAAGTATTACCAGTAGCATCTGATAAGTGTGAAAAATCATTGTCATTACCTACCATTTGTAACAAGACTATATAGATATAAGCAGCAACTGAAGTAAAGCGAGATTAGTCTGCCCTGCCATTCAGAAGTTTTATCACACAGCTAGAGAAGGACTTTTGGGATGTAATTTTTAATTGCATTATACGGACGAAATAAAAAAATAAAAAAATAGTCCTAAATTAATTTTCTAAGATTATTGGTTTTATCAAATAGAGTTCCCAGAATTGTCCAAAACAAATGAGTTGGGCTTGTTAAAGAATTACTGTATTATCAATTAGGCTATGTTAACTTATTAACGTGGACAGAAAGCAATTGTGTGGTAATGTTTTTTGAAAAACCAAGTAAAAACTGCAATGTAACTATGAGATCACCGAGGAACATAGCCTCAGTGCGTGAAATAATGACCACCTGGTGATTTTAAACATCTGTCGACGTCTGAGGGTATATTCACACAGCGTCTTGAATACATTTTTTGCAATACGTAAAAAATGTATTGCGTCAAACGCATTCAAAAACTCTACCACAAAGTGTGGTACATTCTCGGATGCGTTTTCTGGACTGCAAAAACGTATCCCTATTGTTTCGATGGGCTTCTCAATGCGAAAAACGGATCGAGAATCAACGTGTCAATTCTTTGAACGCATTCATTTTATGCAATGCAGAAACATATGTAAAACACGTATCGTCTGAACGACGATATGTAGTTTACTTTGAAATCAATGTAATCACACTTGAACATTGATAAATACAATTTGGGGTCCATTTTTCAGTACGTCGTGTGAATATAACTTAACCCTGCACAGACATTTTTAACCCCTTACTGCCGCAGCCAGTTTTGACCTCCCTGACAGTCCCATTTTTTAAACCTGACATGTGTCACTTTCTGCAATAACTTTTTGATACTTTTGCCTATCCATGTAATTCAGAGAATGTTTTCTTGTGACATTGTGCTTCAAGTTAGTAAAAAAAAGTTGGTCCATACAATCCTTGCGTTTGAGAAAAATATCAAAATGTTGAAAAATTTCCCATTTTCAAAGTTCAAAAATTTCTGTATGCAAGACAGATAGTTATTCCACACAAAATAGTTTATAACTAGCATCTACTATATGTCTATAGGATGGCAATTTTTTAAATTTCTTTTTATTTTTTTTACTACATTAGAGGGCTTAGAAATTTAGCATAGATTTTTCACATTTTCAAGAAAATTTGTAACATTTATTTTTTTTAGGGACCAGTCCAGCTCTGACGTGGCTTGGATTGGTCTGTATGTTAGATACCCCATAAATGACTCCATTAAAGAAACTACACCCCTTATAGTACTCAAAACAGCATTAAGAAAGTTTATTAACCCATTAGCTGTTTCACAGAAATTAAGAAAGTAGAGGTGAAATGTCCAAATTTCACTTTTGTTTTGCAGCTCTTAGATATTTATCGATTATTCACTGAAACACGTTAGATGTGACCTGGAAAATGCAACTTAATATTGATTCCCCCAATTCTACCATTTTTAGAGATATCCCATATGTGGCCCTCATGTGCAATTTGGCTCAACCACAAGCCTCAGAGTAGGAGGAGCAACCTACTGGACTTTTGGGTCTTATTTTCATTATAATTTTCTTCAGGCGCCATTTCAGGTTTGAAGACACCATAAAGTGCTACAACTTAATAAACACTCCTGAAAAGACCCCATATTGGAAACTAAACCCCTTAAGGAATATATCCAGGGATGTAGTGAGTATATCGACCCCACAGGTCTTTCACAATTGTTTTAGCATTAGACTGTGAAAATGAAAAAAAAAATTTTTCCAACAGTCTGAAAATTTAGATGAAATTTTTTTATTTTTATAAGGAATCCTGGAAAGCACCCCAAAATTGTTATGCAATTTCTTCCAAGTTCGGCAATACCCTACATGTGGGTGCTGTCTGGGCGCATGATAGGGCGTACAAGAAAGGGAGCACCGTTTGCTTGGTGCCATGTCACATTTGCAAAGCCCCCAAAGCAGCAGAATTGGTGAAACCTACCACAAATTAACCCATTTTGGATTTAACACCCCTCATGGATCTCATCTTGGGGTGTATTGTGCATTTTGGCAGCACAGGTGTTTCATAGTTTTGTTTTTAGCATTGGACCATGAAAATGTGGGAAAAAAATGCAGTTCCGCCATTGTTTTTTGGGCTTCATTTCTATAGTGTTCGCCGTGCGATATAAAGAACATAACTTTACTTTGCAGGTCGGTACAATTACAATTATATAAATTTTATATAGTTTATTATTATTATTATTATATATTTTAAAGCGCCATTGATTCCAGGGCGCTGTACATCCGAGGGGGTTACATACACTACATAAGTCATAACATTAACATAACATTACATAACGAGTACAGTGATAAGTGAAAATGACAATTGGCACAACAGAGGGAGAGAGGACCCTACCCGCGAGGGCTTACAATCTACAAGGAGGGGGAAAGAGACAGGAGGTGAGGGGCAGACATGTCTGTGGAGGAAGTAGTGACAAGTTTAGTGAAGGTTATAGGTTATATAGTTTATGTTTTATTACTTTTACACAATAGAAATGTACTTATAAAATATTGCGTCTATGTTGTCATCGTCATAACTTTTTATTTTTCCTTACATGGAGCTGATTAATGGCTTGTTTTTTGCATGATGAGTTGACATTTTAATTGGTACCATTATGGGGTGCATATGACGCTTTATTTGCTTTTTATTAAGGTTTTTGTGAGGAGCTTGGAACAAAATGCAACAATCCTGGTAGTGTTTTTTACGTTTTAAAGCGTCACCATGTGGTATAAATGACATGCTAGCTTTACTCAGCAGGTTGATATGATTACAGCGATACCCAATTTGTAGATTTTTAAAACGTTTTACTGCAATAAAAAAAACTTTTATTTGTAGCCTTATCTTTTTTATTTTTCTGTGTACATAGCTGTATAAGGGCTTGTTTCTTGCGGGATGAGTCGACATTTTTATTTATATAATTTTTGTTTTAGCTTGAACAGGTACAAAGGCGGCAACAAAAATAATAAAAGGACTGGGTGGACTACAATACCCAGAAAGATTAGCAAGATTAGGGTTATTTAGTTTAGAGAAAAGACGGCTTCGGGGGGGGACATACCGTAATAAATATGTTTAAATACATCAAAGGTCAATATAGAGATCTCTCCCAAGATTTATTTATAACCAGGGCTGTATCTAGAACAAGGGGACACCCTCTACGTCTTGAGGAACGAAAGTTTCTACATAAACATAGAAAGGGATTCTTTACTGTTAGAGCAGTGAGACTGTGGATTCTCTGCCAGAGGGACTTGTCATGGTGAATTCAATAACCGAGTTCAAAAAGGTTTGGATGCATTTCTGGAGCGTAATAATATAACAAGTTATAGTGTCTAGGATTCTGGAGAGGGGTTGCTGATCCAGGGATCTTTCCGATTGCCAGATTGGAGTCGGGAAGGAATTTTTTCCTAAAATGAGGACAACTGGCTTCTACCTCATTAGGTTTTTTTGCCTTCCTCTGGATCAACAACCTTAGCACAACAGGCTGAACTGGATGGACGTCGTCTTTTTTCGGCCTTACAAACTAAGAAACTATGGTGGGACAAGGCTTTTTGATTGCTTTTACATCCAGTTTTGGAAGCCAGGGCGAAGAAAATACTGCAATCGTAGTAGTTTTTTCTTTTTTTCTTTTCATCAGCGCTCACTGTGCAGTATACGTGACAAGTTAGTTAGTTTTACTCTGCGGGTCAATACGATTACGGCGATGCCCAATTTATATAGTTACATAGTTTAGCATACATATGGTTATAAAATAGAAAAAAAAAAATACTTTTGACTGTGCTCGTTACAACACCAACACGCGTCCTGGCTGAGGGCATCACATATACATACATAAATACATATGTTTGTGTGTATTTAAAGGGGTGCAGCACGTTTCAAAAAAATGCTCTTCAGTGTAAAAAACAAAACTACTTCTAAAGTCCAGAGAGGTGGGTACCAGCAGAGAGCAAGAAACAGAGATTAGCAGAAACATAACCAGTATGTGGAACGGAAAACCATAGCACTCCCAGCTTTGGTGCAGAAGTGAATGATGCCATTGTTTCAACAAGTCCACAGGGAGCAAAAATTGCGCTTATTTTCAGGAAATGTCTTAGGGCTGCACGGGTTTTCACAGACGGTTTTTGGTTTTAAAAACCGTCTGTAAACCGGGTGTCAACTTTTAAAATGGACCTCTATGGAAAATCCGTGCAGCGGGGACTTCCGTCAGACGTTATTTCAGACTGCCGGCGGTCCGAAAAACATTCAACATGTTCATTCTTCCTCCCGGTCTTCGGACGGAATATGAACATGTTAATGCAAAAGGGGAGGGCTTTTCTCCGCAAACCAGTGCAAATACCGGTCGAGATTTCCGACCGGTATTTGCACTGTACCGTGTGAACGGCCCCTTATTTTTCCCTGAACAAGAATTCCCATTTATTATTGAACAAAAAAAAAATCATAATTGATTAATATACTGTAGTCCTGTCATCACAAACATCAGCATAACCAGTCAATCTATGGTACATTTACCGAGTCTGGTATTTATGAACAAAAAGCAACATTTATTCAAAAGACAGTCATGTCATCATCTTCTGGATCATCATCATCACTCTCCAAACCCTGAATTTCATGGTGTATTTCTTGTGACTCCATTTCTTTCAAAATCATTGGCCCCAATCTCTCATGTGTAGCAATAGCACTTTCCTTAAATGAGCACCTCATGTCCTGGTCAGATCTATCTAACTGATCTGCTAATGTAAGGTGTGGGGGGAGCTGTAGCAATGACCGCCTCTAGGTCTTATTTTCAGGGGAGGCCTTATATTTCTAAGTTTGAAAAAAAATTGCACTAGGTCTTATTTTCGGGGAAATGTGTTTGCATAAAAAATGTGTGTGTGTATATATATATATATATATATATAAATATATAATAACATATATACAATATAATACATAATACATAACATATACAATATATAAACATATATATATATACATATATATACACACACACACACACATATATATACAAGCATACTTACACATCCATAGTATTCATTTCTGCTCTCTCAGAGTGACATATAAAAGTACAAGATGTTATCTATTATAATGATCCATGAAATCTAAGTTTCCAGATTTGCATTCTGTTTGTTTGAATGAGGAAATAGCGGTTTATATCCATTGTGAATCAATATCAACATTCACACCAATGAGAGACGCTGCACAATATATTTACAGCATCTACACAATGCTAAAGTATAACGGAAAGGCACAATAAGCTAATAAGATAATAACTCAAGGGTATAATTTCCTGAAAAACAGGAAGGTGTTGTCATATAGCAGCAACCAAATAATACAACTATTTGTGTAGAAAACGCAATTTCAGCCCGGCAGTATTACAAGCTTCCACGGCAAGAGCATCTCATGTCCTCCGTGTAATCTGCCTCCTTATTATAAGCAGTGAGTAATGGATTGTGAAGATGACCGTTTACTGCAGGGAAGTCTGCCCTCCCATCCTACTGGCAGCGTTGCTTTTTCTATTAGCCTACTGGCCTCTGTCTGTTGCATTAAATATCCTGTTAGCAGCTTGTCCTATGGAAAAGGTTATTGCTGAAACCTAACGTAACCTTGCAGGTATCCATTAAGCCCCGGCAATGTGTGAGAATCAGGATAACTGACTCATCCGCCATTTAGCCGATGCTTCTTTTGCAGTGTGCTAAGTCGGCTTGCTGGCTACAATCCTTGGAGTATTTCATGATGTTAGTGAGGCCGCTTTGAAGGAGGCGGCTGCCCTGTAGGGGGCGATAATCAATAACCTGCCTCCTGCTGTGACTTTCTCCTCTACAAATCATTTTCAGGAAATAAAAAGAGCATTAAGAAGTAATTGGACGGCAAGTCCGTGTTTTCTTTTCCCCTCACTCCGATGTTCCACAGAGATACACAAAGGACAGATACACAAAAGAGGCATTCACATCCAATTACCACCTTCCCTGTGCCGGCTGGGAATTATGTTCAGAAAGAATAAAATGAGGCAATGTGAATCAACAAGTAGTATCCCCCAATGGAGTCATTTATCAAAACTAGTGCAAGGGGGAGGTAGTTATCCATAGGAAGCCATTAGGGCAGTGACTTCCTTTTCCAATAACAGGATCGTCTGACATGTAAAGCCGCTACCATTGGGATCCAGTCGTTGAGGCACGGCCACCGCCCTGGAAGTTATGTTATAGCTGCTACTGAAGTGGACAAACACATTCAATCATCACTCATTAAAGAGAACCTGTCACATAGGTTTTGCCCCCCTGGCTGAGGGCAGCACAAGCTAGTGACAGACCTGCCGTTCCAGCGGTGTCCCTTATTCTGTAAGATGCTGGAGTTTTCGTGTATTTAATGCTCAAATCTGCAGTTTTCAGCCAGAAGAGTCATTCGAAGAGTCCTTCAGAGAGTCAGTTTTTTTCAAACCCGGCCAATCGGAGGCTAGCCCCGCCCACCTCAACTGACAAAACTATTACTTTGAATAGGTAGAAACATGTGAATAACTGTCTGTGGGCGGAGCTAACACCTACTCATGAATAAGATTTAAGGGGTAAATGCTCTAAAACTGCTGCATCTTACAGAATAAGGGGCACAGTGCTGGGAACAGCAGGTCTGATACTAGCTTGTGCTGCCCTCAGCAAGAGGGGCACAACCTTTGTGACAGGTTCCCTTTAAATGAGCCTTCACACAGGTCAGATTAGCAGCATTTTTGCGGAGACATCTGGTCTTCAAAACCTGCACCAACTAGTGGGGATTTTTTGACGGATTTTTCAACATGGACTTAAATGACTTCTCCCACTTAAAGGGGTTGTCTCACTACAAGGATTGCTTTTTATGTTAAAGATCTTGCAAAAAACAAGTCACTTTGCAATATGTGTCCATTAACAGTGTCCTACCTATTCCTAGATATCCCCTCTTGTATGGGCTGCATCAGCTCCTCAGGTCGCTACAGCTACAGACCTGTTCGATCTCTCCTGATAGGCTGCCAGCACTGGTTGCTACAGCGGCAGACCTGGCTTCTCCTGTAGCCTAGTGAAAGCCAGTAAACACGCCCCTGAATTCAAAATGACACCAAGAAAACAGGACTGAGGTAAGATGAATCAATGTCGTGAGACAATGCCTTTAAGTTAGAGTAGAAAACTCGTGACAAAGTCCCAGCTAGTTGGTGCAAGTTTTGCTGAAGATTTTTCTGTGGATTTGACCCATGTGCTCATACACTATGGCTGCGTTTACACGGCAGTATTTTGGATCAGTATTCATCAGCTGAAACCAGGAGTGATTATACCTTTTTTTTCTATATACGTTCCCACTTCTAGTCTTGGCATAAAAAAAACTGAGATTTGCTGCAGAAAATTTCAGCAGCAAAGTCATTAAACATCCATGCTTAATAAGTATTTCGGCCTTTGCGCCCAGTTTCTGTTATTACCCCAAGGGCTGTGGCGTTGGTAAGCCAAACTCAGACTCAAACTCAGACTCAAACTCAGACTCTTCAATTTCCCAAAGCTCCAGCTCCAACTCCCACTCCCTCATACACGGCGCATGTTTAAGTGATAGCTTACTGTAAAAAAAGGTAACATCCCCCTTTTTAAATCCCTTAGATACCTAATCAAGCTATTTTTAAACAACATTGACAACAAAATAGTAACAAGGTTTTAAAACTTTTGATTTCGGGCCCAATTCACCACCATCCCTTTTTTGTAAGAGGCCATCAACATTTTATAGAAAAACATTTTTAACTACCAAACAAAAAATTTGAC
Organism: Phyllomedusa bahiana; assembly: GCA_025379985.1. Classification (NCBI taxonomy): domain Eukaryota; kingdom Metazoa; phylum Chordata; class Amphibia; order Anura; family Hylidae; genus Phyllomedusa; species Phyllomedusa bahiana. The sequence goes on from JAODAL010019242.1 coordinate 71,759, forward strand.
TTGCAACTAACTTAGTTCGCAGATTCTTTCCTGAATTGCTTTGTTTGTTTTCTCCTAAAAGACAAAAGTTAATTTTATTTTTTTGTTATTTTTGGTAAATCAAAATTTTTTGGCTTTCAGCACTGCCTAACCCCTTTTTGGCTCGGGATCAGTTTAAAGCATACTTGACCAAAATCTTCCCTGGTCTTTTCTACTTTTCCCAAAATTGGTGCAGACGGACTTAGTACAAATCCCCGCTTTTTCTTCAACTCTTCCCATAAGTGTTGGTTTTGGGGTTAGGCCCCTGGGGATCTGGAGCCAAGAAGAAAACGAACTTCATTTCTTTGTATCTTTTTCTTTGCCAACTCAACGTATGCTTCAGTCTTGTCATGCGGGAACACTGCGCCCTTTTTTCATACCCATAGTTTTTGGGTTTGAAATAATCATGTTGAGGACATCAATATAGCTCAGCATTAGGACACCATCACCCTGGTAAAGGGTGGAAACAACCCCTGGGGGCCCCCACTGAACTTGAAAGTGCCTTGAATTTTTTTATTCTTTGCCCCCTTTTCCTTGTTCTTTCAAGCGCACTTGCCCCCCTCAAGCCCGGGCTTTGACTTTCATTTACTCCAAAATAACACCCCAACTCACAAGATTAAAGTTTTTGGGTTCACCACCTTTTTTCAGGGTATCTTCCAAACCCGGGGAATGCGCGTTCATGGTGCTTACATGGGCTCTTATCTCACCCTTTCGAAGCCTACAACCCCTCCACTGCCGTGTTTTTTTGCGCCCAAAAAAGATAGCCTTTTAATGAGCCGATTGTTATTATTTTGCCTGGGGTCCACCCCCCTTTTGAAAGGATGGACAACATTTTGTTTTCTTTCAGTTTTCATG